>JBBDGP010003867.1:0-265302 GCA_037952835.1 Lithobates septentrionalis
ATTGTATCATGTCCCCTTTTATGCCTCACTGGGTAGAATAAGTTTGTAGTTTTGGGCTCCTTTCACATCAGTGGATCGCTCAGGTCCACCTTTGTTTTTTTTTTTTTTTTTACCCATTGTTCTCTATGGAGTGGTGCTAAAAACAGACGGATGTGGATCCATTCCCTGTTTGGCAGATTGGATGAGTCTGTTTTCCATATGAGTCCCAGAGAACAGCAGGCTGTGTCCACTCTGTATGATGGAGCGGACAGGGACTTGTCATCCACCTGCTCAGCAGGGTCAGCGGTGAGATCTCCTGAGCAGGCAGATCCACTTGGTAGGATTCTGCTCTGTCTAAAGGGGGCCTTATTTCATACTGGATGTTTTCCACCCCCCTTAGCTTTGCCCTTTGGACTTTTTTGGTCACCAAAACTGGACTGCATTCTCCAGATGTGGCCAAAACCAGAGTTTTGTAAAGTGGTAGCATTAGTTCTCTTGCATTAATGACCCTTTTTTAATGGTTGATGCTTGCTACCGCCTGCTATTACTCAGTGTAATCTGCAAGGACCCACAAATCCTTTTCTATCCTCTGTTCTCCCCAGTGAGTACATTAACTTGTGTTCGTATCTTTAGCTCCCATGTTAATGTAACTTACAAACTTTTTCCAGATTCCACGTGAAGTAGACAATGCTGTTGGGGCAATGAGATCAAAGGCCCAGCTGAACGGTAGAAGAGCTGCTCTGGGAGAAATCGGTAACAAGGTGACAGTGCGAGGTGGAAAGCAGCCTGCCAAGGTACATGATGCACAAAATTGGATTCAGAACTAAAGTGAAATGGTTGTAAATTGCTCTTGACTACTAATGTCTTGTTTACAGATCTCAAATGCCACATCAAAGACTACAAAGCCTGTTACTACCAAAGTATCAAATGTGAGTGTGAAGCCAAAGGCTGTACCTGTGACAGTAATTGAGGCCCCCCCACAAGTAAAAGTAAGTTGGACTACAAAGTTCATCACACAAATGCTGCCTATATCACTACCAGTAATGGAGTATCATGAGAGTCCTTGCCTTTAAAACCTAATAGTTTGTCCTGTAGGGAAAATTGTCATTGTAATCTCCTTGTGTTCTTCTGATTTGTGCTCCTTTTTATAAAGGAAACTTCTCCAGTTCCTATGGATGTGTCAATGAAGGAAGAAGAGGAACTGTGTCAAGCTTTCTCAGAGGTCCTAAACAATGTGGAAGATATCGATGCTGAAGATGGTGGTAATCCACAGCTTTGCAGCGAGTATGTCATGGATATCTACAACTACTTGAGAGAGCTGGAGGTAAAAATATTTCTAATAAAATGAATCCTTTGCATTAAGGCAGTGTTTGTAAATGCATATGGGTGATTGGAGTGGCCTTCTATATGTAGTCCAACAAATTTAACATCTTATGCTAGCCATACATGTGTTTTTGGCCAGTTGGTGTGGAGGCAGATGAAACTTGAGCCATGGTTGGCAGCACCTGGCTTGACAAGTAAACTTTGAAAGTGGTTTTTTTCTTGACTCTATCGCTGGGCTGTGGAGGGGCAGGAGCAACTGGCATGCTGGGTGTCAGTCCAGGCATGTGGGCAGATCCTGTTCATATGGTCACAATCTTTCCTGAGCCTTGACCAGCTCTGACTTCAGCCTGCTGTCTGCGGAAAATGGGTTACAGGAGTGCAGAAATAACTGCACTCCTGTGTTCCACAGGTAGTACAGCCAAATGAGCTTTGGCTGTAATTTAACCATTTGCTACCCACTGTAGTTGTATGGCAGCTGCGGCGACGTCGCCTTCCTACTTTAAGGGGGTGCGCCTCCTCACGCCCATGCTGTGATTGGACACAGTACACGTTTATCGGCTGATTTCAGACAATCAGCTGTGGCCAATCTGAGTATACTCAGGTGTGTGTACAGTGATCTAGCTGTTCTTGCGAAATGGGGAGAAACACAGGTAAAAGCAGCAAACATTAGTGAGCATACACTTAACTCCTTCCCAATCAGTGTTATTACTAGTGGTGTACAGTGTTGGCACTGATTGGCATCACTCTTGCTTTTGGTGCACCTCCCAGCTAGCACCAGATTGCCTGCCACACCCTCAGTCTTGCTATAATTCACTGAACACTGCTATTACAGTAATGTCATGGCTGTGAATATTCATGTGTATAAGCCATAGTTTGTAGATGCTGTAACTTTTGCCCAAACTAACATACTTATTGGAAAATTTCTCAGACATGCAGCAGAATACAATTTGGCCTAAAATTTGTTTTTAGGTGTTAACATTTTTTAATCTTTCTATATCAAATAAACCGAGTAGTTATCTAATGCCACCAAAGCTTTGTGTGAAATGATTTCATTTGTGTAGTGTATGACCACACTATTGCCAGTTATAGCACAGTGCTGAATGGTAAATATGCTCTGCGCATGGTGGTTTAAACTAGAGTTGGCTAAATGGTGACTGCGCTCTCAAATGCGGTTGCCTGTTGTGTATTCAAACAGCTGCAGCTGTGAAAATACACTAGCCAGAATTTCAGATTCCTCAATCAGCTCATGGGGCTAAACAAGGGCACATGTATGGCTAGCCTTTGGAAGCATTCCTTTGCCAGTTAAGATGACACTGGATGTCAACTAGTCTTATGGCCTGTTCAAGATCTTAATTTAGATTTTGGTCTAGGACAACTACACATGTAAAGAATTAAAATATATTCAGTATAACACTGTGCAAATGCAGACTTTGTGGTGCTGACATTTGCTGTAACAGCTTTGCCTGGCCAGCTGGGGATGAGGTGGGGGTGGTGGCATGAATCATTCTCTTGCAGCAGTGTAAAAGATCACTCTCTTCTTCACCACAGATCAAGCAGTCCATAAAACAAAGATATCTGGAAGGAATGGAGGTTAATGAGCGCATGAGGGCCATCCTGGTTGACTGGCTGATCCAGGTTAACTCCAGGTTCCAGTTTCTTCAGGAAACTCTATACATGGGCATTGCTATCATGGATCGATTTCTTCAAGTAAGTTGTTGCTACCTTGAGGGGGGGGGGGGGGGGGGGTACCTTGGCTTGACCAGCAAGGAATGTGCAGACTGATATCACCAGCCTGACCATTGGCTAAAGTGTCCAATATTTGTAGCCTAAAGCATTTAACAAATTGTCTGTACTCTTAATTTGGTTATCTCAAGTACTGAAGCCAGAGAAGATCACTGTGGTGCTCTCAGGTCTGCAATGGCAGCCTCCATACACAGTACAAGCTTCCTTCAAAAATTTTTTTTTTTCTAGGTTCAGCCTATCTCACGTGGCAAACTTCAGCTGGTTGGTGTGACTTCACTCTTGGTGGCTTCAAAATATGAAGAGATGTATAGTCCAGAAGTTGCAGACTTTGCTTATATCACAGACAATGCCTACACAACATCCCAGATTAGAGAAATGGAGATGATTATCCTTCGTGAGCTCAACTTTGACTTGGGACGACCACTTCCCCTTCACTTCCTTCGACGTGCATCAAAGGCATGCAGTGTAAGTTTGCATAAAGAAGCCCAGTGGATGGCTGAGGGAACCTAGAATGGCCTATTCCCCCCCCCCCCCCCCCCGCAATTGAATGCATTAAAGGATCACTAAAGTTTTTTTTATTTTTTTTTTTTTCTTAAATGTTATCCTTCCACTGTGCAGCTTATTTTTGCACAGTGGCCCTAAACCTGGTCTTCTGGGGTCCCTCAGTGGCTGTCTCTGCGATCTACCTCCGTTCTCCAACAAACCCACCCCCCCGGATGGTGAGTGCTTGGGGGCACGCTCCCATGATAGTGAGTGGCTATGGCCGCCGGCTGTATCACTCGGCCCTGGCACGCTGCATCATTGGATGTGATTGATAGCAGCGCAAGGCAATGGCTGCGCTGCTTTCCATCCAGCAAAGAGTATGTTGGGGGCGCGTGTTGGACTTTCGAGGGGTCAGGTAAGTAAAACAGGGGGCTGGGGGGGGTGGTATTGTCAGATGTTTCACCTTATTAAGGTGAAAACTTTTACCTTTACAACCCCTTTAAAAACTTCTATGAAACCAAAGCCATGCCATTTAAAGTTGTACTGGGACACTGCCAAATGCCTGTTCTAGGTTGGATGCCCTTATCTGCTGACACCTTTTTTGTAATCCCACTGTTTTGGAAACTTTCTTGGCATCTTTAAGTATTAGCGGTAACCCAAAAAATCCTAGCACGATGCAGTTTTTGAGCTGTCATTTGTCCCTCTTTGTTCTAAAGCCTGGTTGGTTTTTTTTTTTTTTTTTTTTTTTTTTTTTTTTTTTTTTGGTCCCACTTGGTGTGCTGACCACAGTAATTAGGGCTGCTATTACCATGGTCATTGCATGCCTCTGTAGTTTCGCCTTTTTCCTCTCACTGCTTAGTGCCACAAACTAGCATCACTTTATCGTGGACGGCCGGGGCATCAGTGTGAGAAGTAGCCTAATGTGCAATATCTAGTTTTTATATTTAATTTCCAGCACCACTGGGCGCTCACATTACCACCCATTGCTCTTCTCTCCTGCCGGCTGACATCAGCAGGGAATCTCAGCACCACTGTAGTGCTTGGTTTGAGGAAGCTATTTTTTTTAATTTAACCACTGCAATACTGTTTCTGGCACTTCTCTCCATGTAAACTTTATTTTTTTTTTTTGCTAGGAAATTACTCAGAACCCCCAAACATATATTTTTTTTTTTTTTTTTTTTGACACCCTAGGGAATAAAATGGCAGTCACTGCAACTTTTTTTTATCTCACACGGTATTTGTGCAATTTTTCAAATGCCACTTTTTTTAAGAAAATGTTTCATGAATTTAAAAAAACAAAACCGTAAAGTTAGCCCAATTTTTTTGGTATGTGAAAGATTGTTACGCCGAATAAATGGATACCTAACATGTCATGCTTTAAAATGACAGTCATGGAATGGCACCAAACTTCATTACTTTAAAGCGTCGCCTATGGAGATTTTTTTTATTTTTTTTTACAGGTTACCAGTTTAGAGTTAGAGGTCTAGTGTTAGAATTGTTGCACACACTCTAACGCACGCGGCGATACCTCACATGTGTGGTTTGAGCGGTGTTTTCATATGTGGACGGGACTTGCGTGTGTTCGCTTCTGAGCGCACGCTACCGGGGACCGTCATAATGTTGCGCCTGGGCCTCCATTGATCATAGAGATGACTGACCATCTGGTCATCTCTAGCGTCTTCATTCAGCGACGGCTGATTCTTTCTCCAGGCCCCCATAGCACAGGGGAGCTTGGAGAAGCACCGGATGGCGGCAGGAGGGGGGACGTCCCATCGCCTATAAGAACGATCAAGCGGCGGAACTGCCACTATGATCGTTGTTGTGCAGAGAATCGCTGGCTGCAAAGAATATCTGAATGATGCATCTAGCTGCAGGCATCATTCAGATATCGCCCCACAAAGAGGACATTTGACTATAGCCGAGTACTGAAGTGGTTAAAGATGCTGCACATCTTCCTGTAAAGGTTACAGGATTTCTCAGTGACTCTACAACCACTTTAATCACTGATTTGGTCCAAATATCTGCTATCCAGATCAGTGCTTCTGAGCATTGGCTTTGGAGGCCAGACCCATTTAGGCAGTTGATGCTAGTCTAGAATGTGACCTTCACAACTTGAGTTGTGACGGATCTTTACATATTTTGCAGCTGTCCCAATCTCTAGTAGGTGGCAGTGTAATTGTTCCTGAATCCTTGTCCAATGGGTTCATAGATAATATGATCACAACTTTATTTTGACTAGGAAGTTGAGCCCCTGTCAGGTTGTGCACTGGATGCAGTACAATGTTCTGTTCTGGGGGCATTTTTACCAGAAAAAGCTGGGGCAAATTTGTAACAAGGTAAATGTGCAATAAAGACAGGATCTAGCATTGCTTAAATTTTAACGTAAAATGGGATGATGCATGTAGTTTGTCTGCAAAATGTTCTCACCCCTCCCCCGACTTGTTCATATTTGCAGTGGGAACAGCTTGGATTTGGTGTCGTGTAGCTTTAAAAGTTGTAAATTTTATTTAATTTTTTTTTATTTTTTTTTTTTTCAGGCTGATGCAGAGCAGCACACACTAGCAAAGTACCTAATGGAGCTTACCCTTGTTGACTATGAAATGGTTCATTTTCACCCTTCTGAGATTGCTGCCGCTGCACTTTGCTTGGCTCAAAAGGTCCTTGGAGTTGGCAGCTGGGTAAGAAACCGAATCAAATGGCTAGCATTGCCTCTATAACAAAGGGGGTGGGGGGGGGGGATACATGGTGACTGGCTTTTTAACCACTTGCGCACTGGCAGACTTCCCCCAGTCTACCTAACCCACCCCACCCCCCCAAATTGAGGTTTCTTTTGATCGCCTCTGGGGGTTTTTATTTTGCGCTATAAACAAAGCAACACTTTTTTAAACTATTTTACTTTTTGCTATAATATCCATAAAATATTTCTTCATCAGTTTAGGCCAATACATAATAATTTTGGTTAAATTACAATAAGCTTATATTGATTGGTTTGTGCAAAAGTGATACATTTATGACTTTTTTTTTTTTTTTTTTTTTTAACAGTGATCTGCAATTTTTGTTTCAATTTCTCTTTATTGAATTTTTTTATAAAATAACATGCATTATCATTTATACAATTCAATATTACAAATGCATATAAATACCTACTATAAATGTTCTATAATCCTACCACATTCTATATTCATTTGTTCCTTCTGTCCATCCTAAATCTTCTCATACCTCCAAACAAAATGCGACCACCCCCCCCCCCAACATAACCTGTTCCCTTTCATCATATAAATTTCTTCACTTTTGAGAGCCGAAATTCATCCTATTTTTGGATATTTCTGGCAGTTTATTTATTAAATATCCTTCTCTGTTTTTCCATGTACTGAATTTCGTTCATTTCACATACCCATTCTGCAATCATTAGTCTTTTTTTTTTTTCTCTCTTTCCATTTACGTGCTATTCTAGCCGCGTGATCTGCAATTTTTAGCGGCATTGCAGCAGACTTTTTTTTTTTTTTTTTTTTTTTTTACAATGACACATCGCTCAGTGCTATAAAGATGCACTAACTACTGTGTAAATGTCACTGGCAGGGAAGGGGATTAACAGTAGGGGATGTTTATAATGGGGGGGGGGGGGGGGATTGACTGAAGGGGAGAGCGTTGTTCTTAATCACTAGGAGCAGCAGATCTGTCGCTCCTCCCCTGTCAGAACAGATCGGTTTTACATGCACTCATCCCCATTCTGTCTCTTGTGCCCATGATTGTGGGTGGCTTCCAGAAATCACGGCCGCACGCCCCTGCTAGCATCCTTAAAGGTGCTGATGTACTCCTACTGCAGCAGGATACTACAAATCGCTGATTGACAACAGATGGTCCGGAAAAATGCATCTGTTAAAATGTAGTAGTGAGTTGCCTGATGCTGCTGCATTAAAGCGGAGCTCCAGTATTTTCAAAAACCCTCATTAGTACCCCCCACAACACTAAACTTTTTAGTTTGAATTTTCAGCAAGTCAGCTTTCTAATTCAAAAAAATGCATCGTATTCTGCCAGGGAGGAGCTGTTAGAACAGTGATTGTCACACTCTCACATAAATTGCACCTCATTCTCCCACCATACTACTCAGTAGCACACAATATGATAGATGGGTTACAGCCTTATAAATGCAAAGCATGTCTGTTCTCTCCCCTCCAGCCACAACAGGAGATTAACATATTGCCCTTACTTGCTTTATGTAATCATTGCTTAACTGTAGACATATCCCATAATATGTTACACTCACTGTAATCTGCTGTTTGAAAGATATATCAAAGCTGGAGGAAGAATATTTCCAATACTGAATTACAGCAATTGGTGACCACCAGCGCAGAGCAGTATCAGAACTCATCCAGATGACACAGCGGGGATCTTGGGCTGTGAAAGGTATTGTATGTGAAATGCTGATCTCTGTTATGTCCCACCTCCCTGCTGGCATTGGAACAGTGCACTGGCAATCGCAATGCAGGATGTTATGACAATCGGTATTTCACATACAATACCTGTCACAGCCTAAGATCCCCTGCTGTCATCCGGATGAGTTCTGATTAATGATCCCAGTCTGCACGGAGGTGTTTGTGGTGACTGGCAGGGAGGAGAGAAGGACACCTGCTCCATGGGTGGCACAGACCAGGGGCTGAGGGTACAGGAGGAATAGCAGCCAGTGGTCTTGCAAACGGGAAACCACAGGGCAATATGTTTTTCAGCAGTGTACTACAGAGCTCAGAACATGGATAGCATAGTCGGTGAAGGTAGATCAGCCACAAGGACATGGAAAAGTGTGTGTCCCTTTTATTGGATACTAATGGCTTTTGTGGACTTTCCAGGGATCCACACAGCACCACTACACTGGCTACACAGAGGAAGATCTGACTCTGATCATAAAACATATGGCTAAAAATGTAACCAAAGTCAACCAGAATCGGACAAAGCATGTGGTAAGTGACTTGCTGGATCATCCAAAAACCATGCATAACTTCCAAGTGGTAAAATGCAGGCTTTCTTGTGGGTTGATTATTACTTGGGTAACTGATTTAAATGGTAGTTTGGAAATTAGAGTTGTGTGAAGATTGCAGGCACTCAACTATAGTGTTAAAGTGTCATAGATTGCTTAAAGCAAGTCCCTCCCACATCCAACTACCTGGACCCCCTGTAGGAATCCTCTCCCTCTATATCGGACCCAGAGTCTGCCTGAGAGGGGGCAAGCGACCTGGGTTCCCTCTGAATATCCTCACAACTAGGTTCTGACAGAAGGCATGCTGGCTGCCCTGGATAGGGACTATGCATCCACTTTCTAATCGTTAAAGGGGTGATGGAATTTCTTCCTCAACAGACAAAAGGATCTTATGACATGCAGTCACTGAATTGTCCCTGATCAGACTGACACTCGGGGGGGGGGGGGGGTCTGAAAAAAGTCCCCCCCCATCACCTGTTACTAGTCTCTACTCTAGCCAAAACAAGTTTGCTTTTATATTTGTTTCTGCAGTGTTGCTGTATTAATGCCTTTTTTATATTTGTCTTCAGGCTGTGAGGAATAAGTACGCCAGCAGCAAGCTGATGAAAATCAGTACACATCCCCAGCTGATGTCTCTACTTATTACAGAACTGGCTGCAAGTCTAACTTCCCAGTAAACAGTCATGAACACGACGGCTAACACTTTTGCACTTTTTTTTATGAAACTGCCAATCCAGGCATGAATGCTGCTGACTTTGTAAATAGTTTTAGACATTTTAAGGTTCTTGTGTAACAGACTGCTGGGACACCTGAATACGAAATAAAATTTACCCTTTTTTTTTAAGAAAGTTGGCTGCCTTTTTAATTTTGTCAGGTTTGGGTTTTTGGACATTCATGCTGTAAGGTAAACCTTAACTTATCCCCCCCCTCCCATGAACGGCGAATTGGGAGGGGTGAGTAAAAGCTATCACAGCAATAAAGCCTAGTACATGTTAGGTTTTAGCTTTTTTTTTTTTTTTTTTTTTTTTTTTTTTTTTTTTTTTTCCCCTCTATAAAACCTATCCTGCAAAACTAAATTTCTTTGTAAAATGTAATCCCAATTTCTATTCTGCTACATATTTTTGGTAGAAATCCTAATGAAGTGTTCAATTTGTTCAAAATTTCTAGCATCTACAAACTATACACTGTTGCTGTACTGACAATGGCTGGGAAGTGGTTAAGTGTGCCTAGCTGGTGTCTTACTACATTGGGGGAGGTGCTTTGACTAGAGGAAGTCATGGGTCCCAGTCCATGGTTTGCAGGAACACAGGATCAATGCCTTCCTTACTGACAGATGCAATCTACCTTGTTTACAGGATGATCACCAGGTGCCGTCGTAGCATCACAGCACTTAATACCCAGAAGTGCAGGATCATGTATTTATGTGATCATGTACTATTTGGCTGCTCTGTAGCAGTAAGTGCTATAGGGTGGTCAGTAACTGGTTAAGGGGGTTATCTACAGAAAGTTTTTTTTTTTTTTTTTTTTTTTTTTTTTTTTTTTTTTTTGAGACTGATGCACATGGTAAAACAGTTGTTACAGGGGGCACATGGTGGCCCACAATCCAAAAGCTTACTCTTGAAGATCAGATCTATAGAAAGATCTGTGGAGATCAGATCTTTCTATTGTATGAGGTTAGCTGAATAAAGAGAAATGCCTGTATGGCACAATATAGATTAGACCCTGGTCACATTCCACCCTGGGAGTAGAAAGTAAGACATGTCCATGATTATACGGGTCTGCTTTATTCTATAGCTCAAGTTCAGAGTTCCACAAATCTCTGGCAACAAGGACATAAGGGGTTGAAAACTAAGTGCAATATTGGTGGGCATTTATTAGAATGGGGATGGAGTTGGGTCTTTTCCCTTTTGAGAACAATTGCACATCTAACCAACTCTTGTTGGTATCCCAGTTGTAGGCCCTTCCATCTCAAAGGGTTTTTGCTAAAGGTCCCTAGCCTGGGGAGGAGTCTTCTACTGTTGACCTCAGTGGCCAGTTGCACCCCTTACATAAGCTGGTGTCCTATATTTTTTTTTTTTTTTCCCCTCCCTGCTGTGGTATGTATTTTCATTGCAGCAGGCATACTCCCTATCATGGCACTTTATTTTATATAATGGGGACCAATTGTCTTCCACATTTAAAGATGTACAGTATGTTGCCATTAACAAGGTCGGATTTCAATGTGGCTGCAGGGGAAGGCACTGGGATTGCTCACACTGTGTACAGTATATTGTCAATTATTGGGATACCTGCCTTTACATGCACATTAACAGAGTCTTAGTCTTTAGGGTTCAGTATTAAGTTGGCCCATCCTATGCAGCTATAAAAGCTTCAAGTTTTCTGGTAAAGTTGTCCACGAGGTTTAGGAGTGACCGTTCTTCCAAAAGCACATTTGTGAGTTTATGCTGTAATGTTGGATAAGAAGGCCTGGCTTGCAATCTCTGCTCTGAGAACACCTTTGGCATGAATATCAGATTGAGGTCAGGACTCTGTGCAGGCCAGTCAGGTTCCTCCACCTCAAACTTGCTCATCCATGTCTTCATGGACCTTGTTTGCTAAGTCTGCTTTTGGAATGGCCCCTTCCTGTTCCAACACATCCCCACGAAGTTGAGTGAATGAAATTCTTGAATGCTTTGGTATGCTGATGCCTTGAGTTCCCTTCACTGGAACCAAGGGGCCACACCAACCCCTGAAAAACAAGCCCACACCATAATCCCCCTTCACTAAATGGTTTGGACCAATGCACAAAGCAAGGCCCATAAAGACATGGGTGAGTTTGAGGTGGAGGAATAAGACTGGCCTGCATGGAGCCTCCAACCTAATAGAACACCTTTTGGGATTAGAGCAGAGACTGTAAGCCAGGCCTTGTTCAACATCAGTGCCTGACCTCACAAATGTGCTTCTGGAAGTATGGTAAAACATTTTCAGACACACGCCTAAACCTTGTCGACAGCCTTCCCAAACGAGTTGAAGCTGTTAAAAGGGTGGACCAGCTCAATATGGAACTCTATGGACTAAGACTGGGATGACAAAGTTCATGTGTGTAGTCAGGTGTCCCAATACTTTTGACAATATAGTGTAAGGGGGGGTGAGAAGGGTCCCTTTGGACACATTTACTACTGTCATTGTGCCCATAATGTATAACACAACTGTACAGAATTCAATGCTTAGGATTTTGTAATGTACCCCTTAAAAACATGTTGGTGAAGATCAAAGGAAAAAAAAAATGGTTAGTAGCAGTAATCGGAGGAGGAAACCCCATGGTTTGTGGTCGGGGAGAAAAATGCCAGGTACCACCAATACAGTAGAAAGAAAAATGTGTCAATGGTTAAAAAAAAATTAAAAAAATGCCTAGTGTCATTGGGAGAAAGATGCCCCCTATATTAGTTTTGTCGGGAAAACTGTCCTTTTTAACACTATCACTTTAGCCCTCGTTCTCCCCCCTCCCCACCTTTCCTCTTACCACATCAGGAGGTAGTAGTGCCCCCCACTTTCCTTAACTACTTCTGACCTCAGATCAGATGCCTTCAGACCTGCACCCCTCTCGCCTTACTATCTTCAAGACCTCTATGGTGCATTACAACATATCATCTTGTTTACTGCCTTCTGTTCTTCCTTAGATTAGCTGGGTGTGTTCAGTTCCTAGTCCAAGCCCACAAGGAAGTTGTCACTGTACTGGCCAATCATCTTTGGCCAAGCCATTCCTCACCCTGCAGCCACATGTATACAATAAGCTTGAGCAGGGAATGCTTTAGCGCTAGATCATGTATATGCAATTAGCGGACTTCCAGCTGTTGCAGAATTACAAGTCCCATGAGGCATAGTAAGACTGACAGCCACAAGCATGACACCCAGAGGCAGAGGCATGATGGGACTTGTAATTTTGCACCAGCTGGAGAGCTGCTAATTGCATATCCCTGCTTTAGACGATTGGCTCTATATAGATGACAGCTTCCTGGTGGGTTTGGATCTGAACACACCTGAGCTTATCACTGCTTTTCATTTAGGCAAAGTTTTGTATAGTAGCTTGGATAACTTTTATGTTCTTAAAGTAGAGCTCCACCAAAAAGGGGAAGACCCCTGCTCTTCAAGAGTTGTCACTTTTAGTCTTATCGGACCATAACACTTTTTTCCATGTGGCCTCAGAATCTTCAAGATGTGTTTAACCACTTCAGCCCCAGAAGATTTGGCTGCTCAATGACCAGGCCATTTTTTGCAATATGGCACTGCGTCGCTTTAACTGACAATTGTGCGGTCGTGCGACGCTGTACCTAAACAAAATTGATGTGTTCCCCCCCCCCCCGCACAAATAGAGCTTTCTTTTGGTGGTATTTGATCATCCTCTGAGGTTTTTACTTTTTTGCGCTATAAACAAAAAAAGACCGACAATTTTGAAAAAAACACTATTTTGTACTTTTTGCTATAACAAATATCCCCATTTTTTTTTTTAAACTAATTTTTTCCTCAATTTAGGCAGATATGTTTTCTTCTACATATTTTTATTAATAAAAATCGCAATAAGCGTATATTGATTGGTTTGCGCAAAAGTTATAGCGTCTACAAAATAGGGGAAAGGTTTATGGACAGATCGGACACGTTTGACACATTTTTGGGCTCACTGACAATTATACAGCGATCAGCGCTATAAAAATGCACTGATTACTGTGTAAATGTCACTGGCAGGGAAGGGGTTAACTGTGTTCCCTAGTGTGTGTTCTAACTAGGGAGGTGGGAGTGTAATAGGAGGAGTACCCCCCAAGAGAATACTAGGAACTTTTGAGGCAACTGATAAACAATTGATGAAAGAAGATATGAAATGTATTAATATAAAATATGTGGTGCATACAACACCAGCAGAGAATTACATATATAACATGGACAGAATCATATAACAAATATAAAAATGCAAATCCTTCAGTATAGAGCCCAACGCGTTTCTGGACCTGTGTAAAGTCCTTTCTTCAGGGGCATTTCATACGAAATAATACTGCTATATTGATATTATATAAAGAGACAAAATCACATGTCAGATTCATATTCAAGGTCAGAGGAATGAGCGTCGTTGAGGCCAAGTAAAAACACCAGTCAAGTGAAGAAAATGCATACAGGAACTGCCACAAGAGTGTGGCCAAAATTAGGAAACAAACCCAGCTGCTGCAGAGAGGTCAGGGTGGGTGCAAACCATAAAAAAGTATATATATTAATCCTCCAAAAAAAAAAAAGAGGAACCATTATGAAGAGGATAATGTGTGGAAAACACCTGCTATTGCTATTAAATGTCACTGGCAGGGAAGGGATTAACACTAGGGGGCGATCAAGGGGTTAACTGTTCCCTAGTTTGTGTTCTAACTGTAGGGGGGGGAGGGTGGGAGTAACTGGAGGAAATGATGACAGATCGTGGTTCCTAGCTGGTAGGAACTCACGATCTCTCTCCTCTCCTCTCAGAACAGGGATTTGTGTGTTTACACAAACACACACCTCCCTGTTCTGCTTCTCGTGCCCATGATCGCGCGAGGCCACGTGCATCGGCACCCCCACAGTGCAGTAGGTGCATGTGCCTGCTATCCGGCTTAAAGGGACCAACAAACAGCTACGACGGTTTGCAGGATTGTGCCAACCTGCCACATTATAATGACTGCGGCTGGTCGGCAAGCGGGTAGGGTGGTCAGATGAGACTAAAGTTTAATTATTTGGCCTCAACACCAAAAGATATGTCTGGTGGAAATCCAATACTGCTTGCCGTCCAAATAACACCATTCCTACAGTAAAGCATGGAAGTAGTAATATCCTTTTTTGGGAGTGTTTCCGTGCAGCAGGGACTGGAGCACTTGTCAGGATAGAAGAAAAAAATGGATGGGGCAAAATACCATCAAATTTTTGAGGAAAATCTGCTGCCCACTGCCAGAAAGTTGTCAATTGGAAGAAGGTTTACTTTCAAACATGACAAAGGCCTAAAGCACACAGCAAAAATGACCACACAGTGGTTGAAGAAGAAAAAGGTAAAAGACCTTGTATGGCTTAGTCAGAGCCCAGACTTAAACCCCATTGAAAATCTTTAGAATGACTTTATGACTGCAGTCCACAAACGGTCACAGTCAAATTTAACTGAACTTGAGCAGTTCTGCAAAGAAGAGTGGGCAAATATTGCAACGTCTAGATGTGCAAACTTAGTAGAGACATATTACAACAGACTAAAGGCTGTAATTAAAGCAAAATGTGGTCCAACAAAATACTGATCTTTTTTCCAACTCAGTTATTCTGTTTTTGAAATTTTTTTTTTCCTGACAGTGTTGTAGATTTCACTTGGATTTTCTAAGTTGCACTAGTAAATACAGCTGGATAAAACAAAAACTGTGTCTGTCTTCATTACAGTCTGCAAAGCAACAAAATGTGATTATTTTAAAGGGGGTAATTATTTTCTTTACCCACTGTTTGTGCATTTATTCGTTTTTTTCCCCAAAAGGTGAACATAGTTTTTCACTCATAGCGTGCCTTCATTTTTTTACAAAAGGTGCTGAAATTCTGGAATTCAGCTTTAAATGTGCTGGCTTCATTTATTAATTTTTTTACTTCCCCCCCCCCCCCCCCTTTAAGTTTCAGCTAGTGATCTGGTCAGTAACACTTCCTGTCTTAGGGTGTCTCCACTCTGGATGAAAAAGCAGCAGAGACACTTTTTGGACAATATCAGTGCCAATCTGGAGACAGGGTAGTGCAAGATTCATAGTCATATTTAGATGGACTGAACTCCAGCTAACACTTTTTAGGCAGTTACAGCAACAGTTATATTTTCCCTTTAGGATATACAGTAGGTTTTATATAAATGAATGCTGACCATTGTAACCACTCTTGTCAGTGTTAAATGGTTTGTCTCAACCCTTTAACTGACACTTTTGCTGGAAAACTTGGTATGTACAAGCAAGTTGAAAAATAACAGATCTGCTGACCAGATCACCAGGTGAAAATAGAGGATAGAATACCCTATAAAGAAAACTAATAAAGTTGCATCATCTATGAACTGGCAAGCTGCAGTATAATACATTTTTGTTTTTGGGTTTAATACCACTTTAAGATTGAGGGATCAAGCACTGATGCCATCAGATGGATGGAGTGCTGCGCATGCGTTCCATGCTCTTTTTTTCTGCGATTGAGTTTGGGGGGAACATCAGCCTGCTGCTGCTTCTGCAGCTCCACATGGTCTTGCCTCACCCTTAGTCTAGTTACATTACTGCTGGTTGGAAGCAACATGTCTTCTTCAAGAATCAAGACACAGGGGACAGCCCTGGTGCCACAGATAACCTCAGTCTATGTTCTCCCAAGGTGGCATTCTACTGATTCTTGCTGCTGGGTTTGACAGCTGCGAGTGCATAGCTGCTGCCACCAAGCCTGTCACCGCAATGGCAGGCTGTCGGCGTCCACGTCTATTTGCCCCCGTTTCCACAACCAGCATTTACCTGCGGCTGGACGTACACAAAGTGGATGTGGGAACAGGCCCGAATAGCTGCAGCTGCCTACAACCTTGTAATGTGTGGGTAGGGACAGTTATTTGGTATCACTAGAAGGGACTGACACCTGCCATCTAAAGCCTGAGAGCACTCTAGTTGTTGGATCCTCTTCATCTGAGTCTTCTGCAGCTCCATGAAGCAAAGCTGAGGCCTTCCATGTGTTCACAGGGGCCTCCATGTCCAGTCTTGATTTTCTGTATAATATGGAAACAATCTTCCCATAGGTTTTCTAAGTGGAGCCCTGCACCATCCCTGATAGTGTCTTCCTTTGATCCCCCTAATCCCCAAAAATCCATTCACTTTCTCTGATTCAGTCCCCACCATCCTCTCCTAAGATTGATCCATCAGCTGATAACTCTGATTGATTCAGTGCATACTATCATGCATTTGGAGGATTAGCCTGCTGTTCCTGACTTGGGGTCATAGAGCTTCTTCAACTGCTAAGGCCTTTTTATTACATCTGTTGTTTGGGTCATTCCCACGTGAGGACATTCAAGCACACGGAGAGATGCCGGATCCTTCCTGACAGTATGTCAGAGCTCCTCCATTTTTAAAGGGGCTTATAGATCATTGGTCACGTCCCACCAGAGATGTAGTTATCCATCACAGGCACCAGAAAGGTTAGAGGTGTTTTTACCTTTTGGGATTTACTGATAGCTAAAATTTTCTTCTCAGATCCCAGTTTGAATTGACTGGATTGGCACTCCATCCTATTTTGGCGGCTATCTTAATCTGCCAAACCATGTCAGGATGGGTAGACTTCCCTAAAGAGGACCCCTCCTTTGCTAGGGCAGGTTCTTGTGTCATGAAGCGATTGGAACAAATGTGCATAGCCTTGTGCTTTAGTTGTGATGGCTGATTGCAAGATCTAAGCTTGTACCTTGCATGGGACTGATGTTGGTACAAATGTCTAGACCATTCTGGCTGCACGCTTGGAACGTTGTTGATACATCTAGGAAGCATCTTACTTTTTTTGCCCTTTAAAGGATGTTGTCTCTTTGAACTTGCTCTAGACACTATCATTGGAGACAACCCCAGGGCCTCCTATACAGGGTCCAGGCCCCATCAGTTCTACAAGGGGGCCGGGCAGCTGACAAGCAGCTTTCTTCCCCGTCACTCTGCCTTTCTGCTATATTTGCAGCCACTAAAGTACACTCCATTCTACTTTCTCAGTGCAGCTCAGTCCTCTCATATTAGCTGCGCTCAGTCTGTCTGACTGAGGGCCCCTTAAAAATAGCTGGAACTTGTAGTCCACAACAATCTGGGTTCAATGTAGATTTGAGCTCTTTGGACTACATGTCCCAAGTCCCTCGACTCTTCTGTAAGCTTTCACTTACTCTGCATCCCAGGCAGAGTGACACTGGGACAGATGCTGTAGAGCAGGGGTCTCAAACTGGCTGCCCTTCAGCTGTTGCAAAACTACAAGTCCCATCATGCCTCTCTGCCTGTGGGAGTCATGCTTGTAACTGTCAGCCTTGCAATGCCTCATGGGACTTGTAGTTTTGCAACAGCTGGAGGGCCACCAGTTTGAGACTTCTGCTGTAGAGTGTCCTTTGATAACACAGGCAATATAGCCAGCTCCTGGCTACATACTGTACCTCTGTAATGTTATTTCTCATCCCCCCTTTCTCCCTCTAGATTCTTTACCTATTTGTGCTCCTTCTCAGATGCCCCCCCTCCCCCATCCCTGCAACCACGTGCCAGTCTATCTCCTTTCTCAGTCCCAATGATTGTGCCTCAATTAGTCTCCTTGCAATCCTTCACTTCTGTACTTCTCGTCTCATCAGACTATCTTGTATGTTGCATTTGGGTTGGCTAATAATAATAATTTTAGTGTATTTTAAGAGAAACATTGCTTTTTGGGGCCCTGTGATTTCTATCAGCAGCCCTGGACACCACTAGTGGAAGGAGGCTGCTGTAGTATTGCGTGTTTACCACGGTCTCCTCTTCTCTTATGGGCTCTCACTTTCAACCACTCCTTTGGTGAAAGGGTGTATGGGCTCAAGGAAAGACATCCAAATCATTCCTTTGGATCAAGAAGTCCCAGACATTACTTTGTTGGCTAGGGACAGGATGGTGCCTTCCCATCAACCTGAGAATGTTTCTCTCTCTCGTGTATCTCAACACCTGGGACTTCCTCTGGTTCACCAGGACAAATTGTTTCTGCCTTATCAGGATCCTTTAATGAGTCTGTGTACTGTCCGGGCTTCCGTTGTCACTTGAGTGCTACAGTGTCACTTTATCTTCTGCAAAGTTCTTTCAAACATGGCCATTTCTTTTTTAGAATGAAATCTAGTATTTGGATTTTTGGATTTTTTTTTTTTTTTTAAGACGAGTCACTGCTGTGATGACACGTTAACTTCTATAAACAATAGGCTTTCTAAAACTGAGAGACTTGCCCCAGTTCTTCACACCTCAGATCAGCTGCAGGTCCTGCACCCTCACATCTCAGATCACCCCAATTCCTGTACCTTCACACCTCATATCATCCCAATTCCTGCACCTTCACACATCACATCACCCTAGTTCCTGCACCTTCACACCTCAGATCAGCCCAAGTTCCTGAACCGTCCCACCTCATATCAGCCCCAATTCCTTTACCGTCACACCTCAGATCAGCCCCAATTCCTGAACTTTCACACCTCAGAGCACCACAATTCCTGAACTTTCACACCTCAGATCACCCTAATTCCTGAACTTTCACACCTGATACCTGCTCCCCCCCCCCCAAAGGTGCCAAATGTGACAGCAGGGGGGGGGGCTGACAAGACAAGCAGAGCTTCCCCTTTTGGGTGGAGCTCCGCTTCAAGATGATTTACTGTTTGAGTCTAGTTGTATCGGGCTTGATTTTGTACAATTTTATGACTGTTCAAATAAAATAGATTAATCTTTATTATGTTATATGTACTTTGACCTTTCTTTGGTACCTTAAAAGTCCCTTAAAGGGTAAGTTCACCTTACAGAAAAATCTGTAATGTGAACTTACACCGGACCCCCTCTTCATCCCCCCCAGGTCCAGCTGACCTGGAGCCCGGCGATCTCCCGCTATGAGACCTCATATAGCTGCCTCACTGGTCCGGGGCTTAGAAATCCTCTCGGCTTAATTTCCTTAACGTACCTTGTCAGGAGGTACATACATTTAGGAGCATTCTAATTGGTTGGCACTGACCAATCAAAACCTGCGTAGCCCGTCCTGTCACCGCAGGCGAAGAGGAGTGAAAGCCGCGGGGATTTCAAATCCATGGCTTGGTAAAGCGGCTGTACGATCTGTCAGAACGGGTGATCGCCAGACTCCAGGTTAGTGGGACCAGGTGCGATGAGACGGGGGTCCAGTGTAAGGGCACCTTACAGATTTTCTGTAAAGGTGAACTTACACTTTAAAGAAGAATTTTGTGTATGGATTTTCTATAAATAGTTACATGCATATCCCATACCTCTGGGATCCCTAGAAGCTAGAAATCACTGTAGTAGACACCACTACTACAGTGATCTCCACTTTCTTCTGGGTCCGATACTGCTTCATTCACAGGAGGTTGGCCACCTGGCAGGGCACCATTCAGAGGTGCCCATGTAATGTAAATATGTATAAAATATCCATAACAGGAATCCTTCTTTAATCTTTCTCCTATATGTAATACTGCCATAATTGTCTTCAGTTGTCATCTTTATATTCACAGAGTTTTCATTTTTTTTATCTGCTCTAGTACTTCTGGAAGTGTTATAACATGTCCCAACCTCTGTCATTGTCATATCTATTGATGTATGTAGATGTAGAGATGTAGAAAATATAAAAAGGGCATGCGATATAAAAAATAAATTTATATACTGAATATTTTCATTGCATGTATTAATTTCAGAAAGTTAGCAATACAATTTTTATTACTTGGGTGAGTGTTCTCTACTCTGCACCCAGAGCTAGGCTCCGTATTGATAATTCCCTTTCCTCCCCTTTTCCTTTACATAGGGGTACTCTCCAGGGGTGTCCACTATCTCCCCTCTTATTTGCACTAGCGGTGGAACCTTTGGCCATCATGATCTGTAAGAACCCTGCCATTGTAGGCTTTCGCAGAGGCCCTTTGGAAGAAATGGTGTCCCTTTATGCGGATGATGTGCTACTATATCTGGGAGATACAGATGGCTCGCTACAAACTTTAATGGGAACTATTACTAAATTTGGTGAGTTTTCTGGATTTACCATAAATTGGTCTAAATCCATTCTTATGCCCCTTGATTCACTTGTATCACCTCTTCCTGCAGGTGCCACCCAGATTACTATCGCTACTTCCTTTAAATGTTTAGGAGTGGTGGTGTCTCCAGACCCATCTAGCTAACTGAAATTGAATTGAACTCCTCTATTGGACAGCCAACGGCTGAAATGCCAAAGTCAGTACAAATTACGCTGATCAGTGGTGTGGCGGGTAAATCTAATAAAGATGATTCGGGCCCCACAGCTGCTATACATCTCCGATAACTCCCCTATGTGGATATCTAATAAATGGTTTAAACGTCTTGTTTCAGGATCTTATATGGAAAAAGAAACAGGTCCATATTAGTTTGTGTACCCTGCAATATGGTAAGGACAGAGGGGGGGGGGGGTCCACACTCCAAAATGTATTTTTTGGGACCTCAATTGCAGCAATTCGTGGGATGGGGCAAGGGGATACTATGGACCTTAGCTCAGTTGGTGTCTTTAGCTAACCCTACATTAGCAGCCAGTTCTCATCTGGAGATGGTTCTCCTGAGTATTCCCCCTTTTCCAATGGCAGGTCTTCTTAGGAGAGTTTGGCAAGCATCTAAAGAAGCATTGTCCTTAACTGGCCCTCTGGAGTTTACCCCCTTGTGGAACAATCCTAATTATCCTGAGTTATGCAAATTGCAGGGATTTTCCTCATGGAGGCAGAAAGAGGTTTGGTTCTTTCATCAATTATACACTGATATTACCCTAAAGACATATGATCATCTGTGTGCAGAGTTTTCATTATCCCATGGACAATTTGATCTCCAACTCAGGCATGTGCTGCAGACTCAAAAGAAGGCACTTATGCAGCGTACACACGGTCGGACTTTCTGGGAAGCTAGGTCCGACGTACTTGCCGCCAGACTTCCGGCGGACTACCGCCAGACTTTCTGAACGGACGGACTTGCTACACACGACCGGACTTTCCGGAATCCGGTCTTCCCAAAGGAATTCTGCCGGACTTTCAGAATGAACAGGCTTTCCCACACACAGACAAGTCCGTTCATTTTGAACGTGACTCGGGTACGACGGGACTAGAAAAGGAAGTCAATCTCGCCGCTTTTATCGGCGAGATTGAAACCTTGCGAGCCCCGTTGCGGGCATCCCAGGCCCTTAGGTCTGGTATGGATTTGTAAGGGGAACCCCCTACGCCGAAAAACCGGCGTGGGGGTCCCCCCAATATCCATACCAGACCCCGATCCAAGCACGCAGCCCGGCCGGTCAGGAAAGGGGGTGGGGACGAGCGAGCGCCCCCCCTCCTGAACCGTACCAGGCCGCATGCCCTCAATATGGGGGGGGTGCTTTGGGGGAGGGGGGCGCCCTGCGGGGCTCCCCCACCACAAAAGCACCTTGTACCCATGTTGATGAGGACAAGGGCCTCTTCCCGACAACCCTGGCCGTTGGTTGTCGGGGTCTGCGGGCAGGGGGCTTATCGGAATCCGGGAGCCCCCTTTAATAAGAGGGCCCCTGGATCCCGGCCCCCCACCTACCCATTCACCTAGGGAAAAAGTGTCAATAATAAAACACACTACACAGGTTTTTAAAGTAGTTTATTAGACAGCTCCGGGGGGGGTCTTCTTCCGGCTTCGGGGATCTTCTTCCGACTTCGGGGGTCCCTCCGGTTCCTCTTCTCCTGGCGTCCGGTTGGTTCTTCTTCGCTCTCTCTCTGGCCTCTTCTCCCGGTGTTCTAGTTCTTCTGCCGGCTCCTCCGCTATCTTCATGCCGCTCTTTTGCCAGCGGAGGCCCGGACTTCTGGCTTCTTGGCTTCTTCCGATGTTGACACAACGGTCTCTCCGGCTGGAATGCTCTCTGAGTGCTCCGATGTGACTTATATAGGCGGAGACCCCGCCCCCTTATGCCGTCACAGTCTCTGGGTATGCTGGGACTGTGACGTTATAGGGGGCATGGTCACCGGGTGATGTTGACCACGCCCCCTATAACGTCACAGTCCCAGCATACCCAGAGACTGTGACGGCATAAGGGGGCGGGGTCTCCGCCTATATAAGTCACATCGGAGCACTCAGAGAGCATTCCAGCCGGAGAGACCGTCGTGTCGACATCGGAAGAAGAGAAGAAGCCAAGAAGCCAGAAGTCCGGGCCTCCGCTGGCAAAAGAGCGGCATGAAGATAGCGGAGGAGCCGGCAAAAGATCAGGACACCGGGAACAGAGGCCAGAGAGAGCGGAGAAGAACCAACCGGACACCGGGAGAAGAGGAACTGGAGGGACCCCCGAAGTCGGAAGAAAACCTCCCAAGTCGGAAGAAGACCCCTGAAGCCGGACGAAGACCCCCCCGGAGCTGTCTAATAAATTACTTTAAAAACCTGTGTAGTGTGTTTTATTATTGACACTTTTTCCCTAGGTGAATGGGTAGGGGTACCATGTACCCCATACTCATTCACATAGGGTGGGGGGCCAGGATCTGGGGGCCCTCTTATTAAAGGGGTCTCCCGGATTCCGAAAAGCCCCCAGCCCGCAGACCCCGACAACCAATGGCCAGGGTTGTCGGGAAGAGGCCCTTGTCCTCATCAACATGGGGACAAGGTGCTTTGTGGGCGCCCTCCCCCAAAGCACCCCCCATGTTGAGGGCATGCGGCCTGGTACGGTTCAGGAGGGGGGGGGGGGGCGCTCGCTCGTCCCCACCCCCTTTCCTGACCTGCCGGGCTGTGTGCTCGGATCGGGGTCTGGTATGGATTTTGGGGGGACCCCCACGCCGGTTTTTCGGCATAGAGGGTTCCCCTTACAAATCCATACCAGACCTAAGGGCCTGGGATGCCCGCAACGGGGCTCGCAAGGTTTCAATCTCACCGATAAAAGCGGCGAGATTGACTTCCTTTTCTAGTCCCATCGTACCCGAGTCACGTTCAAAATGAAAGTCCGGCGGAAGTCTGTCGGGAAGACCGGATTCCGGAAAGTCCGGTCATGTGTAGGCAAGTCCGTCCGTTCAGAAAGTCCGGCGGTAGTCCGCCGGAAGTCTGGCGGCAAGTATGTCGGACCTAGCTTCCCAGAAAGTCCGACCGTGTGTACGCGGCATTACTTTAATGGTATCTATCTCCTCACTACTGCAGGAGGTTCTGCAAGCTACTACTCGCAGGGGCCTGATATCGCAAATTTATTCTATATTGTTATCTTCCATTCAGGACTCTGCCTCATTGAAATGTAAAGCCCATTGGGTTACTGATATTGGAGATATAGATGGTATGGGCCAGCAGGACCGCACAGGTCAGCGGCCAGAAGGACCCACAGGTTCGTAGCCAGCTCCTAGCAGGATCTGCCTGTGGGTCCTGCTGACTGCCATGGCTAGCAGGACCCACAGGTCCGCAGCCAGCTCCTAGCAGGATCCACAGGCCATGGGCACTTGGGCAGCTCCCAGTGTTGAGGGCTATTTTGAGGTTACTGGATGGGCACTGGGGCAGGGTAAATGAGGTGTATAGGGGGGGGGATAGATGGGATGATCATGTGGGGGTGTCAGGGCCTCACTGTGACCTCAGCGATGGGCCGATGGCAGCTGCCAGTTGCCAGCTCATGATCAACAGGACAGGTCCTCCTCCTTGCACGTCGAGCCAGTTAGTCAGACTTGGCCACGACGATGTCCAAGAAGATCCCACTGGGAGTTGTAGTTTGTTTCCTTTCACTAGGCTGGCTATGCTCGCTCACCGGTTGCAGGGAGCTTGAGCGTGCAGCCGTGGACTACAACTCCCAGAAGCAACAGCGGCAGACATCACTGAAGTCAGCTAGCCCCGACTTCCTCCGAGTCCACCAGAAAGAAAAAAAATCGTAAGCAGGCAGCTGTTAAATAAGTTATACCTGCGCGGCTTACCAGGAAATGTATCAGTATCCTGGTGGACCAGTCCTGTGGGGCCAATTGTAACCGCTCCGCGGGCCGGTACTTTGAGACCCCTGCTCTAGGCCATCCCCACCAGAATCAGCCAGCTGGAGAGGTAGGGGATCCTTGCCAGCCTTCACAAAAAGGCGCTGGGCGGCCTCCTTTGCTGAGCAGGGTGGGAGTCCACCATCTTTGCCAGGGGTGTCGGGGCGGTCGACGAAGGCCCTGTCCTCTGCTGGACATGGTGGATCAGCAATATCCCCAGCAAGAGGGAGCAGAGACACAGAGACAGCCAATGGCGAGTGTCCCAGAGCGGAGGGAGGAAGGATGGCGGTGCTATCAGCAGGATTAGGCAGGATTCCCGGCGGAGCTAGCGAAAGCACTTCTCACTGCATGCCGCGCTTGGCCACGCCCCCAACAATATGAAGCTTAGTTGTTCTACATCACTGTCATGTACGTAGAGCCCATATGTCTACACCTAACTGCTACTTATTTATATGTTTACACTACTAATTATTTGCTTGGAAAAAATGGTAAATTATAAATTTATGACAATGACTTATGAATGACAATGAATGATAATGTATAATGCAGTAATATATATAAGTGAGGAAAAAAAGTATTTGATCCCTTGCTGTTTTTGTATGTTCGCTCACTGACAAAGAAATGATCAGTATATACTTTTAATGGTAGGTTTATTTAAACAATGAGAGACAGAGCAACAAAAAAAAAATCCTGAAAAATGCATTTAAAAAAAGTAATAAAAATGATTTGCATTTTAATGAGTGAAATACATATTTGATCCCCTATCAATCAGCAAAATTTTTCATGAGAACGGTGAGGAATCCACCCAGAACTACATGGGAGAATCTTTTCAATGATGTCAAGGCAGCTGGGACCATGGTCACCAAGTAAACAATTGGTAACACACTACACCATGAAGGACTGAAATCCTGCTGCGCCCGCAAGGCCCCCCTGCTCAAGAAAGCACATGTACAGGCTCATCTGAAGTTTGCTAATGAACATCTGAATGATTCAGAGGAGAACTGGGTGAAAGTCTTGCAGTCAGATGAGGTTAAAATCAAGCTCTTTGGCATCAACTCAACTCGCCGTGTTTGGAGGAGGAATGCTGCCTGAGACCCCAAGAACACCATTTGCACCATCAAACATGGAGGTGGAAACATTATGCTTTGGGGGTGTTTTTCTGCTAAGGGGCCAGGACAACTTTACTGCATCAAAGGGACGATGGACAGGGCCATGTACCATCAAATCTTGGGTGAGAACCTTCTTCCCTCAGCCAGGGCATTGAAAATGGGTCGTAAATGGGTATTCCAGCATGACATTGACCCAAAACACACAGCCAAGGCAACAAAGGAGTAGCTCTAGAAGTAGCACATTAAGTTCCTGGAGTGGCCTAGCCAGTCTCCAGACCTTAATCCCATAGAAAATATGTGGAGGGAGCTGAAGGTTCGAGTTACAAAACGTTAGCGTTGAAACCTTAATGACTTGGAGAGGATCTGCAAAGAGGAGTGGGACAAAATCCCTCCTGAGATGTGTGCAAACCTGGTGGCCAACTACAAGAAATATCCGACCTCTGTGATTGCAGACAAGGGTTTTGCCACCAAGTACTAAGTCATGTTTTGAGAAGGGGTCGAATACTTATTTCACTCATTTATAACTTTTTTGAAATGCATTTTTCTGGATATTTTTGTCATTCGGTCTCTCACTGTTAAAATAAAGCTACCATTAAATTGATAGCCTGATCATTTCGTTGTCAGTGGGATTAAGTACAAAATCAGCACTGTAGTATCAGTGTTCAGGATCATGGACATTCCACTATAGCCAGTTTATCAGTGTATGAGAAGGTGCTTTCATTTTATATACCATTTCAGATAAATGTATAGCTTATAGTGGGTATAGAAAAGAATCACCCCCTTCAACAATATGTGATTAATTTTACTTTGCAGCCTGAAATGAAGACAGGCACAGTTTTTATTTTTTCCAGCTGTGTTTACTAGTGCAACTTATAACATCCAAGTAAAAGATAGAACATCAACATGTCAGATAAAAAAAAAAACAAACAACCACAGAATCACTGAGTTGGGATAAGGATCACTCCCTTATGTCGGTATTTTGCTGGATCACACTTTGCTTTAATTATAGCCTTTAGTCTGTTGTAATATGTCTCTACTAAATTTGCACATCTAGACTTTGCATTATTTGCCCACTCTTTTTTGCAGAACTGCTCAAGTTCAGTTAAATTTTATGGTGACCATTTGTGGACTGCAGTCTTCAAGTCATTCCACAGATTTTCAATGGGGTTCAAGTCTGGGCTCTGACTAGGCCAAAGTAGGGTGATTCTTTTCTATACCCACTGTATGTCCTGCCTCAGTTAAACTTTATATTAAAACATTTTTGTTTGTTTTTTTAAGTAATTCCCAGGAGAAAAGTTGTACGGTTATTAAAATGTAAGTGCTAAAAAGCCATTGTTGTCTGATACTCTAAATCTAGCTATAGAGGCGGTTCAGCAGGGACCAGCAGGCTGAATGTACCCAAGTTGATCGATGGATCAACTTGTGTACAACCAGCCTGTCAGATTTTACATGCAATTATTGCTAGCGGCTATTATAGCTGCTTTCAATCACTGTGTCCTCCTGGCGGGAACGACTCTGCGGAGAGATTCAAGCAATTTTCTTCAGGTTGTAGGAAAGAAGCCACACTTTTGCATGTGCATGGTTGCTGGTGTTAACATGTTGTACAACACACTGTATGCGTGTTACTATTGATTTTTAATAGCACTCAACACACATACATGGACATAAACACACCTGTCCCTCAGCATACAGCAACACATGTAATAACATGGTTGCAAAGTGTCCTAGCTCCAACACTGCAAATTGTGCTCGCTTTTTTAGGCAGAGTGATCTCCTGTATTACTGTAAGGCCTCACTCATGCGAGGGCCATGTTTTCTCACATAAGGGTGACCAGATGTTTTAGTGCATTCCTGTGCAGGCAGTCCCATTCATGTCAATTGGGATGCAGCAGCTGTTTTCACTTTGAGAGCCATAAGGGTGTATGACCCCAAACGCACAATGACAATTGACATAAATGGGACTGCCTGCCTGGGAATAACACTTATGCATCCCTATGCAGTGCTGTATATTACACAGTCCTGACCCTAACCCTAACCTAAATCAAGCCATTTTTTTTTAGCTTACACACTGACCCTTTTTTTTTTTTTTTTGCCGCTCTCCAGCCCTTCGCAAACAAACTGCCTTTTGCTACAGCCAAATATTTCACATTTTGACTCACCTGCAGCAGGTGCTCTGGACTGAGGAGTCAAAATGTGAAATATTTGGCTGTAGCAGGGAGCAATTTTTCCCTGAAGGGCTTGAGAGTGGAACAATAATGAGTGCCTCCAGGCAACAGTGAAGCATGGCGAATGTCCCTTGCAAGTTTGAGGCTGCATTTCTGCAAAATGAAGTTGGAGATTTGGTCAGGATCAATGGTGTCCTCAATGCTGACGCATACAGGCAGATACTTATCCATAATACCATACCATCAGGGAGGCATTCGATTGGCCTCAAATTTGTTCTGCAGCAGGACAATTCCCCTAAACATACAGCCAATATCATTAAGAACCATCTCAAGTGTTAAGAAGAAAAAGGAATCCTGGAAGTGCTGGTTTGGCCCCACTGAGCTCTGATCTCAACATCATCAAATCTGTCTGGGATTACATGAAGAGACAGAAGGAGTTGAGGCAGCCTATATCCACAGAAGATCTGTGCTTCCTTCTCCAAGATGTTTGGAACAACCTACCTGCCGAGTTCCTTCAAAAACTGTGTGCACAAGTACTTAGAAGATTTGATGCGCTTTTGAAGGCATAGAGAAGGCAACACCAAATATTGATTTGATTTGGATTTCTCTTCTGTTCATTTACTTTCCATTTTGTTAATTGGTAAAAATAAACTATTAACATTTCTATTTCTGAAAGCATTCTTCATTTACAGCATTTTTCCCACCTGCCCAAAACATTTTGCACAGCAATATTATACACACACACACATATATACATATATATATATATACACATATATATATATACACACACACACACACACACACACAGTATCTCACAAAATGAGTACACCCCTCACATTTTTGTAAATATTTTATTCTATCTTTTCATGCGACAACACTGAAGAAATAACACTTTGCTACAATGTAAAGTAGTGAGTGTACAGCTTGTATAACAGTGTAAATTTGCTGTCCCCTTTAAAATAACTCAACATACAGCCATTAATGTCTAAACCACTGGCAAGAAAAGTGAGGACACCCCTATGTGAAAATGTACAAATTGGGCCCAATTAGCCATTTTCTCTCCCCAGTCTCATGCGACTCGTTCATGTTAGAAGGTCTCAGGTGTGAATGGGGGGAAAGGATTGTTAGATTTGGCGTCATCTCTCTCACACTGGTCTCTGGAAGCTCAACATGGCACCTCATAGTAAAGAACTCTGAGGATCTGAAAAAAAAGAATTGTTGCTCTAAATAAAGATGGCCTAGGCCAGGGATATGTAATTAGTGAACCTCCAGCTGTTGCAGAACTACAAGTCCCATGATGCATAGTAAGATTTTGACAGCCACAAGCATGACACCCAGAGGCAGAGGCATGATGGGACTTGTAGTTTTGCTACAGCTGGAGTTCCGCTAATTGCATATCCCTGGCCTAGGCTATAAGAAGATTGCCATGACCCCGAAACTGAGCTGCAGCACGGTGGCCAAGACCATACATCGGTTTAACAGGACAGGTTCCACTCAGAACAGGCCTCGCCATGGTCGACCAAAGAATCTAACATGCACATGCTCAGCGTCATATGCAGAGGTTGTCTTCGGGAAATAGACGTATGAGTGCTGCCAGCACTGCTGCAGAGGTTAAAGGGGTAAGAGGGGTCAGCCTGTCAGTGCTCAGACCAAATGCCGCACACTGCATCAAATTGGTCAGCACGGCTGTCATCCCAGAAGGAAGCCTATTCTAAAGATGATACACAAGAAAGCCCGCAACCAGTTTGCTCAAGACAAGCAGACTAAGGAAATGGATTACTGGAACTATGTCCTGTGGTCTCATGAGACCAAAATAAACGTATTTGGTTCAGATGGTGTCAAGTATGCATGGTAGCAACCAGGTGAGGAGTAAACAGACATGTTTGTCTTGCCTACAGTCAAGCATGGTGGTGGGAGTGTCATGGTCTGGTGCTGCATGAGTGCTGCCGACACTGGGGATCTACAGTTCATCGAGGGAACCATGAATGCCAACATGTACTGTGACATACTGAAGCAGAGCATGATCCTCTCCATTCAAAGACTGGGCCGCAGGCAGTATTCCAACATGATAACTACCCTAACACACCTCCAAGACGACCACTACCTTGCTAAAGAAGCTAAGGGTAAAGGTGGACTGGCCAAGCATGTCTCCAGACCTATACTCCATTGAGCGTCTGTGGGGCATCCTCAAATGGAAGGTGGAGGAGCACAAGGTCTCTATTATCCACCAACTTCGTGACGTCGTCATAGAGGAGTGGAAGAGGACTCCAGTGGCAACCTGTGAAGCTCTGGTGAACTCCATGCCCAAGAGGGTTAAGGCAGTGCTGGAAAATAATGGTGGCCACACAAAATATTTACACTTTGGGCCCAATTTGGACATTTTCACTTAGGGGTGTACTCACTTTTGTTGCCAGCGGTTTAGACATTAATGGCTGTGTGCAGGGGCGTAACTAGAAATCACAGGGCCCCATAGCAAAATGTTGTATGGGCCCCCCCCCCTGCAAACCGCCCCCCCCCCTGCAAACCACCCCCTCCACAAAAAAAAAAGAACTAATGCCATTGAACAACAGATTACCGCACCCATGTGGCACAGTACCCAGGCAACAGCTTATATTAATTATGAACAACAAAGTATGCAGTATACTGTATGCAGCCCCTAAAGGACACACATTGCTGACCTCCATGCCTTCTAACCAATTTCTGTTCTGTTATATAAAATGAACTAGTTCAACTCACCATAATGCTGAATCAGTGGGAGCCCTGAGCGTGTCACTTGACACCGTCGCCTGCCACCAGATGCAACTTGTCACGGAATGTCACTTGTCACATCACCCGCCACACATTGCGGATTGTCCACTTGCCACGTCGCCTGCCACCAGATGTAGATTGTCACTTGTCACACGTTGCAGAATGTCACCTGCCACATGTTGCCGATTGTCCACTTGCCACGTCCCGGATTGTCACTTGCCACGTCACCTGCCACACATTACTGATTGTCACTTGCCACATCCCAGATTGTCACTTGCCACACATTAGATTGTCACTTGCCACGTCACCTGCCACACATTACGGATTGTCACTTGCCACTTTCTGGATTGTCACTTGCTACACATTACGGATTGTCACTTGCCACGTCCCGGATTGTCACTTGCCACGTCACCTGCCACACATTACTGATTGTCACTTGCCACGTCCCAGATTGTCACTTGCCACACATTAGATTGTCACTTGCCACGTCACCTGCCACACATTACGGATTGTCACTTGCCACTTTCTGGATTGTCACTTGCTACACATTACGGATTGTCACTTGCCACGTCGCCTGCCACATGTTATGGATTGTCACTTGCCACGTCACCTGCCACACATTACGGATTGTCACTTGCCACGTCCCGGATTGTCACTTGCCACACATTACGGATTGTCACTTGCTACGTCACCTGCCACACATTACGGATTGTCACTTGCCACGTCCCGGATTGTCACTTGCCACACATTACGGATTGTCACTTGCCACGTCGCCTGCCACATGTTACAGGTTGTCACTTGCCACGTCACCTGCCATACATTACAGATTGTCACTTGCCACCTCACCTGCCACACATTACGGATAGTCACTTGCCACGTCACCTGCCACACATTACGGATAGTCACTTGCCACGTCACCTGCCACACATTACGGATAGTCACTTGCCACTTCACCTGCCACACATTACGGATAGTCACTTGCCACGTCACCTGCCACACATTACGGATAGTCACTTGCCACGTCACCTGCCACACATTACGGATTGTCACTTGCCACGTCCCGGATTGTCACTTGCCACACATTACGGATTGTCACTTGCTGCCACGTCTCGGATGGTCACTTGCCACACATTACGGATTGTCACTTGCTGCCACGTCCCGGATTGTCACTTGCCACTTCACCTTGTCACTTGCTGCCTGTGTCACTTTCATGCTGTGTCCCAGAGTCAGGCAGCAGAGAGATAAGGTCATCTCTCTGCTTCCCGAGGCTGCCTGCACAGTGAGGGGGGAAAACTGCACTGCACTGCAGGGATGCAGGGAGGGCGCCGGGCGGTGAGAGATGATGTCATCTCTATGCACCCCCGGCTGCCAGCTCCCTGATTGGCCAGCCTGCTCATACACGAGCCGAGCCGCCCAGCTGACTCACCGCCTGACAGCCCTCGGAGCCGCCCACGCTCTCACCGCGGACCCGCAGAGCCGCCCACTCTCACCCGCGGGCCCGCAAAGCCGCCCGCTGTCACCCGCGGGCCCGCAAAGCCGCCCGCTGTCACCCGCAAAGCCACCCGCTGTCACCCGCGGAGCCGCCTGTCACCGGTCCGGGGGGCCCCTAACAGCTGCGGGCCCCATAGCGGCCGCGTGTGTCGCTATGGCGGTAGTTCCGCCACTGGCTGTGTGTTGAGTTATTTTGAGGGGACAGCAAATTTACACTGTTATACAAGCTGTACACTCACTACTTTACATTGTAGCAAAGTGTCATTTCTTCAGTGTTGTCACATGAAAAGATATAATAGAGGGGTGAACTCACTTTTGTGAGATAGTGTGTGTGAGTATATATATAGATATATATATCTATATAGATATATATATATATATATATATCTATATCTATATAATGCTTCGCCTCGGGCAAAGTGTTAACTCTGTCTAGTGTGCATAAAGTATGTTTTGGAAGAGGTTTTATTTTATTTTTTTGTGTGCTTAACCACTTCAGCCCCGGACCATTTGGCTGGCCAAAGACCAGAGCACTTTTTGCGATTCGGCACTGCGTCGCTTTAACTGACAATTGCGCTGTCGTGCGACGCGGCTCCCAAAGAAAATTGACTTCCTTTTTTCCCCAAAAATAGAGCTTTCTTTTGGTGGTATTTGATCACCTCTGCGGTACTTTTTTTTTTTGCGCTATAAACAAAAAAATAGCGACAATTTTGAAAGAAAAAACAAACGCATTATTTCTTACTTTTTGCTATAAATAATATACTCAAAAAATCTAAAAAACAACAACATTTGTTTCCCTCAGTTTAGGCCAATACGTATTCTTCTACATATTTTTTGGTAAAAAAAAAATAAAAAAATCGCATTAAGCGTTTATTCATTGGTTTGCGCTAAAGTTATAGCGTCTACAAATAGGGGATAGTTTTATTGCATTTTTATTCTTTTTTTTTTTTACTAGTAATGGCAGCGATTAGCAATTTTTATCGTGACTGCGACATTATGGCAGACACATAGGACACTTTTTTTTTTTTTTTAACAAGAAATACATGGGACACTTTTGGTGCTATTTTGGGACCATTCACATTTATACAGCGATCAGTGCGATTAAAAATGCATTGATTACTGTGTAAATGTGACTGGCAGTAAAGGGGTTAACACTAGGTGGCGCAGTAGGGGTTAAGTGTGTCCTAGGGAGTGATTCTAACTGTGGGGGGGAGGGGCTGTGTGTGACAACACTGATCACCGCTCCCGATTACAGGGAGCTGTGATCAGTGGCAGTGTCACTAGGCAGAACCGGGAAATGCTTGTTTACATCAGCATTTACCCGTTCTTCCTCTCCGTGAGACGATCACGGGTTGTCCGCTGGACCTGCAATCACACTCACGGAGCTCGCGGCTGGCGCGCACACGATGGCACGGCGGCAAATTTAAAGGGACGTACCTGTACGTCCATTTGCCTGTCCGTGCCATTGTGTCAACGTATATATACATGCAGCGGTTGGCAAGCGGTTAAAGTGAACCTAAAAGGATGATAGAAAAAAAAAATCTACTCGGGTTAGTCAAACATTAGGTCTCATCACTGACTGATTCAGTTCCTCTTGATGACCCCATATTCACTGCAGTACTTTGTGATGTTTGGGTTGTCAGGAGGAACCATAGCAGCTTATGGGGGACACGTTATTCTACACACTGTTAAGTGCAGGTAGGATCAGTCCTGGGAGCTGATGGATGGGCAATTATGAAGCAGCTTTCTTTACAGGGTACCATTTTCAGACTTTTTTTCAAACATAGCAAAGCTTCTAAACTACTGTATATCATCAGTTTGTATCAGTCCTTATACAAATACTATAGGGGCTGTGGATTTACTAAAGGCAAATAAGCTGTTCACTTTGCTATAGAGTTTGCACACTGCATTGGAATTTTAACCAGGGCTTAGTGAATGTGGTGAAATTTCACTTTGCAAAGTATACCCGATCATGTGAAAAGAAAAAAAAATGCATTTCAGTTTGAACATGATTGGATACTATAATATTGCTTGGGACCAATGGTCCTTCATTTCTATATCACTGTTTAAAGTGATTGTAAAGTCTCTTTTTTTTGTATGAAGATAACAAACATATTATACTTCCCTCCTCTGTGCAGTGCTTTTGCAGAGCAGCCCAGATCATCCTCTTCTCGGGTCCCTCTTCAGTGCTCCTGGCCCCTCCCTCCTGTTGAGTGCCCCTACAGCAAGCAGTTTGCTATAGGGGCACCTGAGCCGAGTCACAGCTCCCTGTGTCCATTCAGACATGGAGCCGCAGTTCAGCCCTGCCCCCTCTCTCTCCTGATTGGCTAACTGACTTTGACAGCAGCGGAAGCCAATGGCACCGCTGCTGTGTCTCAGCCCATCAGGAGGGAGAGTCCCGGACGCCCGAGGCACTCGTGCACATTGCTGGACAGAGATGGAGCTCAGGTAAGTAATAGGGGGGCTGCTACACATAGAAGGCATTTTATCTTCATGCATAGAATGCGTGAAGATAAAAAAACAAAAAAAAAAACCTTCTGTCTTTACAACCACTTTAATGTTCCATATCTGCGGAGAGAAACTCCCCTTAACTTGTTAATATTTACTTATTTTCGGATTTTTTTTTTGGCTATGTGACTGTCTTTTTCTTGTCATTTCTACAGAAATACCTCACCCCATTCACTAAGCATGATGCTTATCCTTACAGGTCTCCTCTTTCCCCTCTATGTGACTCCTAATGGAAGCTACAATGGCATGTCCGTGACATTCCTCTCCGAATGCAGATTTATGAGGTTTTGAACTGATCCACAAATTCAGGCTAGTTGACAATTTATGCACTCTCTGACACAATGCCTGGGTTCTATGGTTTCACACTTAGGAGCTGTTGTTCAAGGCACCTATGCCAGAGTCTTATTTCATTTGTTTGGCTTCTATGCATGAAAACCTCATTAGCTTCATCAAACCCTCTTCCTTCAGATAAAAAACAAAACAAAACCTTTACATAATTAAATTGTTACATTGGGGCCCTTCCCACAAGGAGCCCTTCCCACATTTAGATACACTGTATGCATACAGCACATACGTGCACTGAAAAATTTACTAAGATATGGTTCTTATGGTTGAAGCGAGTGGATAGTACGAATGCCGCTTGAAGCGTTACCTTTTGCAGGTTATTTTAACCTGAGATTAGGGAGGATATCCAAACCAAGAAAAGTTGGCAACAAGGTGCAAGTAAAAATGATTCTTCTTTATTGATACAAGGAGTAAAAGTGTTCCATGAGGCAACCAACACTGGCGCGTTTCAGGCTACGAATAAGGTCTTCATAGACGGAAATGCGTCAGAGTTGGCAGTCTCATGGAACACTTTTACTCCTTGTATCAAAGAAGAAAATTTTTTACTTTCACCTTGTTGCCGACTTTTCGTAGTTTGGATGTCTATCTACAAGCAGATGGAGTCTGCTAGTCTGGCACGGTGGTGTATTAGCTCTAGCCTGGGAACTGTCAGATTAGGTTGTTTACTTTGGTTTTGAATTCTATTCAGATTAGGGATGAGCATGTCTTTGGTCCAAACTCGGACTAAAATCGGAAGCAAACTGTCACTCTTTCTAAACGAAACCAAAGAAAATGCCCAGCTCAACTTACCGACCAGCCTGCAACCAACCAAATTATCCTGTCTAACAGTAAGGAGGGGTGGACTCCCACCATGCTCACCTGCCCTCTGCCTATCCATTATAATACATGTGCTTCTTCTATGGAGGCCCTCAAAATTTAAAAACCCATGTTTTTAACACCTACAGTTAGACAGGATAATTTGGTTGGTTGCAGGCTGGTCGGTAACTTGAGCGGGAATTTTCTTTGGTTTTGTTTGACATGTGTCGCCCTTCCATGTGCTCCTTGCTGCAAAGGCCAGTTATAGTTGTAGGCAGTGGCTATTTGTTTGTACTGTCACTCCTGCTAAATCTGTGCCCATCTGCTTCAGTCAGGACGACATTCCCCACCCCACAGCCGCACATACAAAAAAGGGCAGAGATGCTTGTGATATCATTGACCTAACATGGCCACTGGTCATATTTGAACAACGTCATTGACCAAATGTGGCCATATCAGGTTAATGATGTCACAAATATGCAGTTAAAGCAATCACGGAAAGAAAAAAATAAATAAAAGAACTCATGCAGGTAAAAACAAAAGATATTTATTAAATAGCCTATTAATGGTTTCAGACTGGGCTGGCTTCTGTTAATGGGCATTTAGGACATTTGCAACACCTATCCATTTCCACATCACACCAACTCTTTTCCATCGTAAGCAACAGTTAAGGCTACAAAGCTTTAAAAACATGGCGGTAAGTGCATATTTTGTTAAGTACCTGATATAATAACCTCAAAATTGCATTTAAAATCAGAGTAGGTTATACATTCATGGGTAATTTTAACATAATTATATACTTTTGTATATATTTATATATATGTACAGTATATGTCATTTGAATTATTCATTTACACTTTCAGAGACTGAGATGTTTCCTGTAACAGGTAACAGCATTAACATGGGCCAGCCATATTCTCATATAAGACTATGCAACTGTGCAGTGAATATACTTCTAATACGCAGTGCCTAGCAGAATCTGCAATCTATTGATATATAACAACTACATTCTTACTGCATCCCGTTTCATTCCGCATTGCCTTTTCCTATGTCAGTCAGTGATGTGTTAGCAGCATATGAAACCATTTCCTTCATTCGGAGAGAGAAACAGTCTTCATCTTCATATAACTTAACATGAGTAAACAATAAAATTAAGGCACTTGCTATCACAAACCTGTCATATCATTCACTCTTTTTAGCCATCTTGCTACTGTAAATTCTTGCAACACACTGCTCAGCAATGCATTGTGATCTACTGGGCAGCAAAGTCCAGATATAGGATTAAAAGGCAATAAATAGCTTCCAGTTCAGTGCTTTGGTGTCCTTGATTTAGGTTGTCTGTAGCTGAAAGGCTGCCCCTCTGACAAGCACAGGGCTGTCACTTGGTCTGATATTCTCAAATACAGATCTTAGGCACTTTAGAGCTACTGGAAGGTGATAAATAGAAAAAGCTGGGATGGTCCAGGTGAAGTCTGACAGTTAGATCTTGGTCACATAATTATTGGGGAAGAGTCCTTGCTTGCCACGTAGTCGGCCTGTCCACCATCCTGAGTGATCTGCAAATTAGAAGAGATTTTACTATAGAGCAGTATGATGTCATAAATGATGTAATTCATGGATATAGAATCCTTGGAATCAGGCAATCACCTAATGCAACAAGAGTAGGCAAGTCTTTTTTTTTTCAATTTTTTGTTAGCACATTTTTACATTTTGTACTTGAGGATCGTGCCATCAGTTAAAGTCAAGATAATGTTAAAATGTTGGTAAAAGAGCACCTGCAGCATTGGAGTAAACGTGATACTGCAAGGAGGAAGGTAATAAACCATACATTGTCATTGACTTTGGCTCCAGTTACAGTGGGTATAGAAAAGAATCACCCTTGTTAAAATAATCACATTTTGTTTATTTGCAGTCTGAAATGAAGACAGTTGCTAAAGTAGACATCCTACCTATGTCTTGGTCGGACCATGCCCCGATCCTTTTGAAGCTCAAATTAGAAAACTCCAGGGTCAAACATTGCCATTGACGGCTTAATGACTTTGTTCTGAAAAATATTGCAACTAGGACGGAGTTAGAAACTGCTCTGAAACTATACTTTGTAGAGAATAGTGCCCCAGGGATTTCCGCAGGAACCCTCTTGGAGGCACACAAGATCATAATACGTGGACATTATATAGCCGTCTCGACTGCCTGGAAGAACACCGCACAGAGACTATGGGACTTAGAATCCAGACTTACATCTTCGTCCTCAATCCGTCTCCTAAGAGAAATTATACGCCTACAGGCAGTCCTCAAGAGCATAGACATAGGCAGGGTCAAAAAAGCCCTTCAAAAATTGTCAGCTATATTATAAGGCAACAAAGCCCACACCCTATTAGCACGTAAACTCTGAGAACAAACTCACGCCTCGGCCCCCCAGGCCCCTACTGGGACCCTTCATTCCCACCCCGACTGTATTGCCCAATTATTTTGCGATTACTTCTTGGATCTTTATAATAACCCCTCCTTACCGTACTTACCAACCCAAGAAAATTTCACCAATCATGTGCAAGCTTACCTCATAAGCAGTGGCGTAGCAATCTTACAAGCGGAAGGTTTACAGTCTCTCAACTCTCCGATAACTGAACCAAATAGCAAGGCCCCAGGCCCACATGGCCTTCCTTATGAATATTACAAGACTTTTCTGACCAGCCTACTTCCACATATGACTCGTTTATTTAATGGATTCATGTGCAGAGATGAAATTCCGAGGGATATACAGACCTCTCATCTAACGCTAATACCCAAGCTTGATAAAGACCACACACTATGTGAGAATTATAGACCTATAGCTTTACTATATTCAGATTTGAAACTTTTTACAAAACTGCTATCCCTCCATTTAAAATGAGGCCCCCCCCTCCTTGATCCATAAAGCTTTGCCCCAGGACGTCAGGCAGGAGATAATGCCAGAAGAGTCATCAATTTAATAGATATCATTAACAGACAAAATACCGAAGTGCTGTTGCTCAGTTTAGATGCCGATAAAGCCCTCGATGGGCTCAGCTGGCCCTTTATGTTTTCAACCCATGAATATCTGGGCTTTTGGGGGCCGTTCCTCAGGCAATTAGATATCTGTATGCAACTCCATCCGCTTTTATTAACCACTTGCCGACCGCCTCCTGTAGATATACGCCGGCAGAATGGCACGGCTGTGCAAAGTAATGTATCTGTACGTTACTTTGAATTTGCCGCCGTGCGCGCCTGCCGCGAGCTCCGTGAGTCGGGTCGCGGGTCCCGCGGACTCGATCGCTGTGGGGATAGCCGCGATCGCCTCACGGAGAGGATGAACGGGGAGATGCTGATGTAAACAGTATCTCCCCGTTCTGCCTAGTGACAGGGTCACTGATCTCTGCTCCCTGTCATCGGGAGCAGAGATCAGTGATGTGTCACACACAGCCCATCCCCCCTACAGTTAGAACACATCCCTAGTACTGACTTAACCCCTCCCCGCCCCCTAGTGGTTAACCCCTTCACTGCCAGTGTAATTTACACAGGAATCAGTGCATTTTTATAGCACTGATTGCTGTATAAATGACAATGGTCCCAAAAATGTGTCAAAAATGTCCGATGTGTCCGCCATAATGTCGCAGTCACAATAAAAATCGATGATCGCCACCATTACTAGTAAAAAAAAATTATTAATAAAAATGCCATAAAACTATCCCCTATTTTGTAAACGCTATAACTTTTGCACAAACCAATCAATAAACGCTTATTGCGATTTTTTTTTTACCAAAAATATGTGTAAGAATACGTATCAGCCTAAACCGAGGAAAAAAAATGTTTTTTTATATATTTTTGGGGGATATTTATTATAGCAAAATGTAAAAAATAATGCGTTTTTTTCAAAATTGTTGCTCTTATTTTGTTTATAGCGCAAAAAGTAAAAAAAAAAAAAATCGCAGAGGTGAGAGTGCCCAATCGCAAAAAAACGCATTGGTTAGGAAGGGGGTAAATCCTTCCAGGACTGAAGTGGTTAAAACACCTTTTGCGGCGTCTCCTTTTCCAATCTCGAATAGGACTAGGCAAGGATGTCCGCTCTCTTCATTGCTTTTTGCCCTGTGTATCCAACCCCTGGCGGCCCAGACCTGACAGGATCCCAATATTAGTGGCATAATGGTTAGGGGACGCAAGTTTAAAGTTTCATTATTTGCTGATGACATACTCCTAACCCTAATGCAAGCGCATGTGACCCTTCCTAAGCTCAATAAGCGCTTGGAGGAATTTGGGTCCATATCGGATGTAAAGTGAATTCCGCTAAATTGGAAGCCCTTCCAATCAATCTGCCTCAATGAGAAGTGCATTGTCTTTCAGAAAATTTTCCCTATACGTGGAAAACCCACGCCATTAAGTATTTTGGAGTGTACCTTACTTCCATATACGAATCCCTACATGATGCAAATTTTAGACCCCTATTCGCGTCTATCCGGTCTCTGCTGTCTAAATGGAGACTATCCAATTTCTTGGTTTGGATGCATTGCCTCAGTCAAAATGACCATATTACCTAGAATCTTGTATTGTTTTTTGACTCTCCCAGTGCCCATCCCATCTGTACAGCTTAGAAACTTCAGAAGGACCTTCTAAATTTCACGTGGAACTATAAACATCGAATAGCCTGCTCAATACTTTATATGCCTCTCGAAACGAGGGGGGCTTGGCTTTCCCAAACCTCCTCCATTACTATTATGCAGCCCAACTGGGAGCTATAGCATCCCGTGTTACCCTTTCGGCCTATAACCACTGGACTCAAATAGACAAACTGTGGCTAGCTCCTATCCACCCAAACAATTTAATATGGAATACTAATGCCGATGTTCCCTCCACTTCCCTATTACATACTATGAATTTGCTACGTACTATTTGGAAACACGTAACACTTAGTTACGGCTTTCCTCTACAACCCTAAGCTACCCGATAGCTTAACTTCCCAGATGATCTCACCATGGTTACAGAAGAACCTCTTTCATTATGGACACTTTGTGAATCCAGTGAATAGGGTATGATCCTCTTTTGATGAGCTTAGAATTAAACATGAGCCTCCCCGTAGTGCTTTCTTTGGTTACCTCCAAGTTCGTCACTACGCACTTACCTTCACCCCTAGCCTTCAATTCTCCACACCATCCCCATTCAAGTGTTTAATCTTATCGGCCCTTCACAGAAAGGATTGACCTCAGACATATATAAAATGCTTAAAAATGAATGTGCCTGCGCTGAAAAATATACTAAAATAACGTGCATAAATAGTAAATTAATCCACTATAAATAAGCTGTAAAACCATATATGTATACTATAAAAGTGCAAAATTTAGCCTTAAAGTGCATATAACATTGTGCAAAAAGCAATAATACCCGTTGAAAGTGCACCATGCATAAATAAAAGCAACAAAAAGTACACAGGTAACCTGTGTGTTACAAGTGTCCAGCTCAATCCACGGGTTAAAACCCAAAAAAATGTGTACAAACAGTGTCCATAAGATAAAAGTTCCTCCGAAATCTTCTGAAAAGGTGTTCAAATCACAGCAAACAATACGTGCTCTCCCGTGACACCCCACATGTGTTTGCGCTCACCTCTACTCATGTGACCCAGTATTTAAACTGTGTCAAACACGCAGTGGGGCCAATCCTGGGCTCCCTCAGGATGGAATGATAAGAATACAATCCTCACAGGTGCAGTCAGGGATGTAGTCACACACAGGGCAGACAGCTTTTCAGACACAGGTCTGTCTTGCAGCAGCAAGCTGCACACACTCCTATATAAAATGCTAACATCTTATGACATGGTTTCTTTGGGGAAACATAGTTACATGCGTAAATGGGAGGAATATCTTGGAGAGGAATTATCCCCTGAACAATAGAAAACTATATGGTCCAGTGCAGCCAAGAGCTCTATATGTATGATTTATAAAGAGAACACTTATAAGGTGCTTTTCTTCTGGTACATGACACCATCTTGCCTACATGCTATATACTCATCGGCCTCGGATTACTGCTGGAGATGTCTCCAAGACCGGGACACGTTATTTCCACATTTACTGGAATTGCCCACTTCTTCAGCCTTACTGGCGCTCGGCCCAGGGGCTTCTCCATCTGTTGTTTGAGATGGATATCCCTTTCTCCCCTAGGCTTCTTATTGGTCTTCTTCCTCCTAAACTGCCAGGGTTAGCCAAAAAACTGGCCACACATATACTAAGGGCTGCTAGATGTTTAGTGGCCCTTCACTGGAAACAGCGAAATCCCCCAACATTATCTGCTCTTTATGCTAGAATTAGGGATGTGGAGGTTATGGAGTCCATGTCGGCCAGTTTAGTTGACCGGGTGGATATGGGAGTGTTGGTATCTTCGGATAGATCCTCCTTGATGGCCTGAGATTCTCCCTGTCCTGTGCGGTCAAAACATTTCAAGCTCAGGAAAGGAGAGACCAGCTGATTGGCATTATCCTATACTCCCCCTTTTTTTTTCTCTTCCACTTTTATGGATACGCAGGCCATGCTACTATAAGTTACTAAATCTGCTAATAGTATGTTTGACTGAGATGCTTTTATTGTTATTACTTCAGCATTATGTTCTCACTTTTCACAGAGTTGTATTCTAGCCTCTTTTGTTAACAGATTATGGCTCATATCTGATATTTTCTGGACGCCTACCCAGAGAAGTTTGTTTTTATTATTTCCCTTCCTTTCTTTTTTGAACTAGGTGCAATGGGGCAAGTCCAGGGGTGTCTAACCATGCATCCCAGATTTGTTCAAATTTTGTTGGACTACCCCTATGCTGGTGAACCAGTTTCTCCCTATAAGTTTTTGGGCAATAAACAGGACTCTAAGCATGGCTATAAATGTTTGCAGCGTGTATAGTTCCTCATCTAGCCAGCCTAGTAAGCATAGTTTAGGATTGAATAGAATTAATCGCCTTTGTCCAGTATCGAACCAATTTTGGACACTTCCATAGCATATGAAGGAGATTGCCATTCTCCACATCACACCTCGGGGATAGGGTAGAATCCCTCCTGTGCCATGCATATAGCTTATTTGGTGTACAATAAGATGAATAATAAAAAGCTGAGTGAGCTTCTGGGCGGATGATAAAGAAACCTTAGGTGCATTATGTAGTACAGTGGACCACTCGTCATCAGAAATATGTCCTACATCTTCCTTGAGCTCTGCAATTGAGAGACATGGCTCTGGACACTTGGGATAAAAATGAAGAATATAGGGATGAAATGTGTCCTTTTCTAAAAAGATAGGTACATTACACAGATTCTCAGTGGGGTTTAAGTCTGGGCTCTGACTAGGCCATGCAAGGACATTCACATTTTTATCCTGCAACGACTGAGTAGCCATTTTGCTGTGTGCTTTGGGTCATTGTCATGTTGGAAGGTAAACCTTCTTCCCATTGACAACTTTCTGGCAGAGGGCAGCAGATTTTTCTCAATATTTTGAATGCATTTTGCCCCATCCATTTTCCTTCTATCCTGACAAGTGCTCCAGTCCCTGCTGCAAAGAAAACACCCCCATAATAGGATATTACCTCCATACTTTACTTATATTTTAGTCTCATCTGACCACATTGAAGACTATGAGGCCGCATGGAAAAAAGGTGTTATGGTCAGATGATACTAAAATTGGATTATTTGGCCTCAACACCAAACAATATGTCTGGCGGAAATCCAATACAGCTCACCATCCAAACACCATTCCTACAGTAAAGTATGGAGGTGGTAATATCCTGTTATGACAATGACCCAAATATTCAACATGACAATGACCCAAAGCACACAGCAAAAATGACCACACAATGGTTGAAGGAGAAAAAAGTGAATGTCCTTGCTTGGCCGCCTAGTCAGAGCCCAGACTCGATGATTATTTTAAGGGGGGGGGGGGGGGGGGGGGGGATTCTTTTCTATACCCACTGTAAAACAACTTAAAAAAAACTACTTAAAGCTTTTTATTGGCTTCTTCTGCTGCCTTAGCACTTCTTATGTATCATTACACTCCACCCAATTACATTTATATCCCTTTTTAAACAAAGGGGATTTGTCCTTTTGGAAGCTAAATAAACTGGTCCAATTCAGTCACCAAATGATGCTCTTTAAAGATCTTTTATAAAATAGACTGCTCATTTCATTACCTAGATCTCATTTTTATGGCTATTGAGTAGTAAGTGGACGTTCAGGGCACCGTCACCGGCTGGTGAAAAGTTTGGACTCTGCTGATCATCAGATCAGATTTGTTGCTCCTTCAGCTGCAAAGACCTTCCCCTTTATCCCCACTATTCCCGCCTGAGAGAGAGTTGAGAGCGTTCCCTTTTTGAGCGGGAAATCTTTAAATAGTGATCTGTTTACAGAACACCACTAGACAGGTAGAAGGTGTGCTTACTATAAGGTTGCTTGCTACGACGCAGGGTGGTTCTAGCAAGTAATTACCCACTTGTTAACAGGATACGTTGGGACTCTCCTACCCTCCATCCAGACCTATCACACCTCCAGTTCTCTGCTATGAAAGGTAGGACTGGAAGAGGGAAGGGAGAGATGAGCACCCTGATGTAAAAGAGGGGGGAGGGGGGCTGTGCTGGTAAGGAGGGCTGCAATGCAAAGAGTGGACTGCTATATAAAAGGAGGGGACTTTGCCTGTATTGTAAAGGAGGGAGACTTATGTGAAGGGGCGCTGACACGTAAACATCAGGGACTGCAATGTTAAGCGACTGTCTGGAATTCAAAGGCAGAGAGCCCCCTTTAGGCCTGCAGGATAGCATTTGCCTCTAGTGCCCCCTCCAGTTGTTCCTTATTTTGTCCCTAGTGCTACTACACAGGACAATGTACCTTCCCCACTGGGTTCCTCTCACGCCTGGACCCCTTGCTCCAGTCCATATGCTAACCTGAATGTGCCCCATCCGGGCCTCTACTACCTTGTTTACCTATTACAGGAAAAGCTCCCATTTGGTAAATAGTACCTCTCGGGAGCCATCTTCTCTGGCGGTACCCATGACCTACAAGGTTGACTGAGACCTACTCTAGCTGTTCCCTACTTGGATAAGGACCTGAATCCTCCATGTCTCTTAGGCACATCTATTACTCTCAGAGTATCGCCCCTTGTGTTCAGTCTAATATCTCCTGGCATCCCCATTCTGGGATGCTCAGATGACCTCCTGTAAAGGAAGTCAGCTTTATGGATTGTAGCGTTCAGTATCTTGCAAAAACACTGTTAGACAGCTAAGATTTACATCTACTTCTATTTTATCACTTGCCAACCGAACCATCGCAGATTTACTGCTACAGGGTGGCTGTTCTGTGCAAAATCATAATATCTATAAATATATATATACATACATACATACACACATACACATATATATATATATATATATATATATATATATATATATATATATATATATATATATATATATATATATATACATATACATACACACACACATATATATATATATATATATATACACACACACATACACACACATACACACACAAACACACACTATATTGCCAAAAGTATTGGGACACCTGCCTTTACACGCACATAAACTTTAATGGCATCCCAGATTTAGTCTGTAGGGTTAAATATTGAGTTGGCCCACCCTTTGCAGCTATAACAGCTTCAACTCTTCGGGGAAGGCTGCCCACAAGGTTTAGAAGTGTGTCTATGGGAATGTTCGACCATTCTTTCAGAAGCGCATTTGTGAGGTCAGGCCCTGATGTTGGACGAGAAGGCCTGGCTCGCAGTCTCCTCTAATTCATCCCAAAGGTGTTCTAATGGGGTTGAGGTCAGGACTCTGTGCAGGCCAGTCAAGTTCCCCCACCCAAACTTGCTCATCCATGTTTTTATGGACCTTGTTTTTGCACTGGTGCGCAGTCATGTTGGAACAGGAAGGGACCATCCCCAAACTGTTCCCACAAAGTTGGGAGCATGAAATTGTCCAAAATGTCTTGGTATGCCAATGCCTTAAGAGTTCCCTTCACTGGAACTAAGGGGCCAAGCCCAACCCCTGAAAAACAACCCCACACCATAATCCCCCCTCCACCAAATTATTTGGACCAGTGCACAAAGCAAGATCCATAAAAAGACATGGATGAGAGTTTGGGGTGGAGGAACTTGACTGGCCTAAACCCGATAGAAAACCTTTAGGATGAATTAGAGCAGAGACTGCGAGCCAGGCCTTCTCATCCAACATTAGTGCCTGACCTCACAAATGCGCTTCTGGAAGAATGGTCAAACATTCCCATAGACACACTCCTAAACCTTGTGGACAGCCTTCCCAGAATGGTTGAAGCTGTTATAGCTGCAAAGGGTGGGCCAACGCACTATTAAACACTACGGACCAAGACTGGGATGCCATTAAAGTTCATGTGCGTCTAAAGGCAGGCGTCCCAATACTTTTGGCAATATAGTGTATGTTGGATGGGTGGACTATGGTTTCATTTTCACAAGTACATTATCATTCATTTAAGTACTTCTGATTTATATGCAGCCAAATGTGGTCATTTTCCAGAATAACTGATGACATGAAAGCAGACAGGACCTACATACAAGGACAGTGTGAGAGAATCGTGTGTAGATCGCATCTATAGTATTTACCTTCCTTGATTATATCTATGACATCATTGGCATTAAAGCTAAGCTCGTCTGTATCTTGTGCATCATATGCATATAGGGCCTTGCACTGTGGCACGCTTGGTTTTGGTTTAGGCTGAGGTTTGGGTCTTCCGCCTCCTGGAGCGGGCCGGTTTGTTGTCTGCCGGCGTGCACTATGAAGAAAAAAAAAAAAAGGCAGGTGAAGTGACATTTAAGTAAATGTTATTAATCTGCACATGCACAGTACATATATTTTTAAAGTGGTTGTAAAGTCAGAAGGTTTTCTATCTTAATGCATTAAGATGAAAAGCTTTCTGTGTGCAGCAGTCCCCCCAAATACTTACCTGAGCCCCATCTCTGTCCAGCGATGTCCACGAGTGTCTCTGCCATCTGGGAGTCTCCCGCCTGATTGGCTGAGACACAGCAGCGGCGCCATTGGATCCCACTGCTGTCAACGTCTGTTAGCCAATCAGGAGAGAGAGGGGGCGGAGCGGAGTCACGTGTATGAATGGATACCCGAAGCTGCAGCTTGGCTTGGGTGCCCCCATAGCAAGCTCCTTGCTGTGGGGGATCATAGCAAGCTGCCTGCTGTAGGGGCATGCAACAGGAGGGAGGGGCCAGGAGCTCCAGCCAGGGACCCGAGAATAAGGAGGATCGGGGTTGCTCTGTGCAAATCCACTGCACAGAGCAGGTAAGTATAACATGTTTTTTTTTTTTCTCGATAAAAATTAAAAAGAGGCTTTAGTACCACTTTAAGCTCTCATCGGACATGATTGGAATAGACTGACCAGCAGATGGGGCTGTTTTACAGAAAATGACAAATCTTTCTGTAGCAGATTAAAGAACCGTCAATTCTCCCAAGAAGCACTAACAAGAACTACATGCTCAGAGAGCTAATTACATATTTATGTTATATCATAAATTACCTGATATTGGAAGCCAATTGCAGTTGTCAAGCAAAGCATTGAACTGTTAGTCCTGGTTCAGACAGGGGCGACCTGTCAGGCAACTTAGCCACCTGACAAGTTGCACTCCATGCATTGCAATGGAACCGTTCTAATACGTGCGACTCAAGTCGCTCCAACTAAGAAAAATGTTCCTGCACTACTTTGGGTGGGGGCTTCGGAGCGGCTTGCATTGGCTTCTATTAAATAAGTCGTTTGCAAGCCACGCTGAGGTCGCGCTGTGCGGGGCCGATTCAGAGTTGGACGACTTTGAAGCCGCCCCTGTGTGAACCCGCACTAAGAACTATGATAACCTGAAAATAACCATTGGATTGACATATTTATAATAATGAATTTTATAGATACAACTTGCAGCACATTACATATTCACTACCATGTTATCAGAGTTAACATTTCCTAAACTATACATTATTCCTTCTAAAGCTAAACTCCAGGTAGAGGTAAAAATAAAAAGATATTAAAACAATAATTTAACAGAAACCAGCCCCCTAACCAGCAGGACTTGGACTGAAGCCGGCTATAGAGGGTGCGATTTTCAACAGAAAATTGCTCAATTCCCCAATCAACCCAGTCAGTGTTGATGGGGAATCCCTTCCACGGAGCTATTGTGTTCTCCCGGTGGGTGGGCGCCCCTGCCGGAGAACACACAGTGGTTATTGCCAGCAGCTATAGCTGCTGGCAATAATCGCATGAAAAATCTGACATACTGTTTGTACCCAAGTCGATTGAGGGATCGACTTGGGTACTATCAGCCTGCCCATACCTGGTTCAAATCTTGGCTCCCTGCTGAACCGGCCGAGATTCAAAAGGTCTATGGCCGGATCAACAGAGGGAGGGTTTTGATGTACTAAATATGTGCTAATAGGCAGCATGCTGACAGGAGGAAAAAGCAGAGTAAACAGCAGGATGACCATAACAGTGTATTGCCGATTCACTATTCAATCAGCAGGCTAGGGGTGTTCTTGACAAATCTATGTTATCAATGCACTTAGCATTCCTTATATGTGGTGGTTGTATTCGTTTTCATACCTTTATTTTTACCTGGCAATCCTACAAATATATCCTGTCTTAGGGTGGTTACATTTACTTTGCACTCTATAAAGGGATCCATGGTTGTTACTTGTCTGATTTGGACTACTAACAACCATGCCTCCACTCCATTTCCATTATGTAGGGAGGCATTTATTTGTAGTCTGGGCAAAAGAGCTTGGAAAATACATCAGATTGTTTAACCACTTGCTTACTAGGCACTTAAACCCCCCTCCTATCCAGACCAATTTTCAGCTTTCGGCGCTGACGCACTTTGAATGACAATTGCGCGGTCATGCAACACTGTACCCAAATGAAATTTTTATCATTTTTTCACCACAAATAGAGCTTTCTTTTGGTGGTATTTGATCACCTCTGCGGTTTTTACTTTTTATTAAAAAAATGTAAAAAACTAAATTTTTTTTTTAAAAAAAGTTTATTTTTTTATATTTTGTTATAAAAATTTTTAAACGTGTAATTTTTCTCCTTCATTGATGTACGCTGATGAGGCGGCAGTGATGGGCACTGATAGGCGGCAGTGATGGGCACTGATGGGTGGCAGTGATGGGCAGTGATGGGCAGCACTGGCAGGTGGCACTGATTGGCACTACAGGTGGGCATTGATAGGTGGCACTTGTGGGCACTGTTAGGTGGCACTGTGGGCACTGTTAGGTGGCACTGTGGGCACTGTTAGGTGGCACTGTGGGCACTGTTAGGTGGCACTGTGGGCACTATTAGGTGGCACTTTTATTGGGCACTGATGAGGCAGATGTGCCTCTTCCACTTGGGGACCGATGTCCCTCACATCCGATCCGGTGATCGGCTTTTTTTTCTACTCGCGCTGTCAGCGTGAGTAAAGAAAAAACGATTACCGATCTTTTGTTTACATCATGTGATCAGCTGTCATTGGCTGACAGCTGATCCCATGGTAAGGGGCCGGGACCGGCCCCTTACACAGATCGGTGATCAGCCGAGTCTCAGTGACTCGGTGATCACAACCAGGGAGCGTGCACAGGGGAGGCCGTCATATGACGGCCTCCCGGGAATGTAGGTCCGCGCTGTAGCCGTCATTCGGCTATAGCGCGGATGCCAGATGGTTAAAGATCAGTTCAACGCACAGGAAGTTACAAGGACATTGGAATTCTAGCAGATACAGTGGAGAAAATTATTATTTGATCCCCTGCATATTTTGTAAGTTTGCCCACTTACAAACAAAGAAAAGGTCTATAATTTTTATCATAAGTGTATTTTAAATGATAGAGACAGAATATCAACCAAAAATCCAGAGAAAACACGATACAAATGTTCTAAATTGAGTTGCAGTTCAGTGAGTAAAATAAGTATTTGATTCCCAAGCAAAACAGGTCTTAGTACTTGGTGGAGAAACCCTTGTAGGCAAGCACAGAGGTAAGATGTTTCTTGTAGTTGGTTACCAGGTTTGCACACATCTCAGGCAGGGCCATCTTTATTATTGACTGGGGCCTGGGCAAACATTTTCTTGCCCCCCCCCCCCTCCATTTTAAGACATACAAAAACATAGCAGGTAGACACAAAATCCACAGCAGATCAGGCAGCGATTGCAATTGGTTGCCAGAGGTTATAGCCAATCCTTAGAGCCCATTCACACAGGGACAACTTGTCAGGCGACCTAGTCGCCTCCCGTTCTGTGCTATGGAATCATTCTAAGGGGAGCGACGCAAGTCGCTCCGACTTAGAAAAAGGTTCCTGTACGACTTCGGGGGCGACTTGGGGCGACTTGCATAGACTTCTATACAGAAGTCATTTTGCAAGTCGCCCGGGCAGTCGTGTGCAGGTCGCCTCGGTGAGGCGACCTGCAAGTCGTGTTGCCCCTGTGTGAATGGGGTCTCACCGCTTACTGACTGGTTGCTAGGGGTTACAATACATAATTTCTGCTTGCCGATTGGTTGCTAGTGATTACAGCAGATCACTACTTCACTAATTGATTGCTACAGGTTACTGCACATCATTACCACTCACTGAGTAAGCAAGTAAAGCAGCACATTAAAGCACATACTACAGGAGAGCGTCAGGGACTTTTAATAAACAGACTCACCTTTCCCACAGTCCAGCGATGTGGGTGCCCGAAGCCTCGCGCCTCTCCGCAGTGCTGTCATTGCAACTGTGGGCACCCGGTTGTGACAACTTCACAGCCGGGCGTTCACTGTGCATGCGCGAGTCACGCTGCACTCTGTTAGTGAGCAGGCAATCTTCTGGGACCTGTGACGTGTCCCAGAAGATTGCAGAGAGGGATGGGGAGAGGAGGAGTCGTCTAGGTGGCCAGGCAACTGAAGCAGGAAGTGTCTGTCAAAAGTAGGTACCCACTCTCCCACCCCCCCTAAAAAAAAATTACATGCAAAATGTGACATGTAAGGGTTGGCATGTAAGGGGACGAGGAGTGCTTAAAGCGGATGTTCCACTTTTGGGTGGAACTCCGCTTTAAGTGAATGTAAACCAATTCATGAAATTTGAGCTGGGCACATATATCTGCAGTGTTTTGTTATCTCTCTTCAAAGCACTATGTTCCCTAGCTGTCTCCTGCTCCGTTCTTCTGTTATCAGCCTGATAACTCCTGACAAGTTCTCCGTTGAATATGATAAAAGCAGCCTAAGTTTTGTGTTGGGAAGGATGCTATAAATCTATTAGAGCCCTGAACTATTCAACAAACATAGCTGAAAGTCTCTACCTATGAGGAGAGGGGGTGTGTGCCTTTCCTCCAATCAGCTGTCTTAGCTGTATGTCCAGGCTTCACTGCAGTGCTAAATAAGAGAAAATCTCCTAACATGGTGTGCACTTTCTAAACAGTATATAAAGATGAAGACCGCAGATATACATGTAAAACGTATGTAGGGAGATTTGTTTCATCCCTGTGTATCATCTGAGGCTGTTCACTTCACTGGGTGTATGGAGGATTTACATCCACTTTAATGCTGGCCATACACTATACAAAAACATTTTTTTGCTAAACAGATAAAAAAAAAAAAAAGACCTGAAATTTTGAAAAAATAAAATGGTTTTTCTTTTGTTTCTGTTAAAAAAAGTTTGTAAATAAGTACGTTTTCACCTTCACTGATGGGCACTAATAAAGCAGCACCAATGAGGTGGCACTGATAGGCGGCACTGATGGGCATTGATAGGTGGCACTGATGGGCACTCATGGGTGGCCTTGGTGGGCACTGATAGGCGACACTGATGGGCACTGAAAGGCTGCACTGATGGGTCCTTTTGGGTGGCACTGCTGGGCACTGATAGATGGCATTGATGGGCATCACTGATGGCACTGGCACGCATTGGGGATGGGCACTGATTGCCATTACCCTGGTGGTCCAGTGTGGTGGCATCCCTGGTGGTCCTAGTGGCATCCCTGGTGGTCCTGGCGGCATCCCTGGGTGGGCATCCAAGGGGGGGCTGCGCTGATAAACAATCAGCACAGACCCCCCCTGTCAGGAGAGCAGCCGATCGGCTCTCCTCTACTTGCGTCTGTCAGACGTGAGTGAGGAAAAGCCGATCAACGGCTCTTCCTGTTTACATCGTGATCAGCCGTGATTGGACACGGCAGATCACGTGGTAAAGAGCCTCCGTCAGAGGCTCTTTACCGAGATCAGTGTAGCGGTGTGTCAGATTGACACACCGCACCACCGATTGCCACGATGCGCACACCTGAAAGCGGTCGTTCTGGAGGGCCGTCATATGACGTCCACCCAGAACGAGAGCCGCACCGCCCAGCCGTCATTTGACGGCCGGAGAGTGGAAAGCGGTTAATGTGTTTCCTGTCCAAACTTTTTGCACTAGGTATATGTGAAAAAAACAAAAAATAGATTCATGTATGTCCACTGAACGATTTATCGGTCATTACATGATGGCACTATCGTTTGCTCTCACGGCCGAATGTTTGTTTTTTGAAAACGAGTTTGAATGATTTCATGATTTTTCGTATAGTGTATGGCCAGCATAAGTCTAAACCGGTAGTGTGTGGAAAATGACAGAATTTCATATGCATACTAATTTGTGAAGACAGAACTCCGTGATTTGAATGCTGGTTACTCAAACACCTGAGAACATATGGAAAATACGCAGTTTAGCTCTTATAACAACAACATTTTGCCTTTGGCATTGCTAGAACTGCAATCTCAGCTACAGATTTGAGATTATTCAGCGTTTGATTTCCTGTTCATAAACAACATTTGACCTCATCCTAACATCAGCAGCATGTGGTAGAAGTTTACATTACATATGGCTGCTGTATAGGTCGCATCTAAATATAGACATACAATAAATATCCTGCCATATCATACATGATCATTTATTCCTGGAGCCGAATGAGATTGTGCAACGTGTCATGTCTGAGGATACTTTCCATATATGCATGTCGTTTTCTGCTTAGTTATAAAGCATTTTTTGCAGAGTATAGATAATTTTATAGCCTAAAATTTTTTTTGTGTGTAAAATATAGGTTTCATGGCGCATTTTATTGCTACCTGTGATTTTTTTTTACACTGATTCCTTAGTCTAGTTAAAACAACATTGTCTCAATATTAAACCACCAAGTGGGTTAGCAGCAGCTACTGAATACAAAGAGCCTTTGACTTGTAGTGGTCAATGTTTCTGTGGTGTCTTGTGTGTCCTCACAGCATAACAGTGTCTCTGTTTACTGCACTGCAAAAATGCCGTCACATAATCTTCCTTTAAAGCATTTCTAAAGCCCAACTTTTTAAAATTAAAATAATAATCATGTTATACTCATCTACTCTCTGCAACGCTATTGTGCAGCTCTGAACCTCCTCTTCTGGGGTCCCCCGCTGACGTGTTCAGCTCCTCCCATAGCAAGCGGCTTGCTATAGTGGCAGACGTCTAGGCTTGCTCCTGAGCTTGGCTGTGTGGGTCCATAGACCCACACAGCCTGGCTCAGACATGCCCTCCGCTCTCTGGATTTGACTGACGGCAGCAAGAGCCAATAGCTCCCAATGCTGCCCGATCTTCCCGTGGAAGAGCAGAACTGCAGCCGGGTACAGCACTGGATCAATACCAGAGCTGCACCAATAAATCGTTAAAAAAAACAAAAAAAAAATCTCGATCTCGATTCAACCCCCCTCACGATCCTAAAGAGGAACTGCAGTCTGCTCACATAATTTCTAATAAAGACATCTTTGCCATTCTGAAGCTTCCCTCCAACCACTTTGCATATTATTTTATATATACTGTGATTCTGTACTTGCCAAATATGCTGCAGAAATCTCTCTCCACTGAGTCTGGCTGCATCCATTTGAACTGTGGGCAGCTGAAGCCGCTGCCTGTTCACTTCCTGGATTTACGCAGACACACAGAGGCACACCTCCTGCTCTGAAGCTCCCATTGGCCCTCTTATGACTGATCCCCACTCTCTTCCAGGCAAACTCTCAGGAGAGTAAGAGAGAGAGCTGTGCATGATGTCATAAGCCTAGGCTTTTTACCAGACAAGAAACAGGAAGTGGGCTGTATAAGATATTTACTGGCAGAAAAAAAAATGTTTTACTATCCAAAGTAAAAACAACAAGGGCAGAAGATTTAATAGATGGAAAGTTGAAAAAAAATGACTGAAGTTCCACTTTAATCCGGTATCTCCACGAATCAGTGCAGAGACCCTCTGCTCACAGCGGACAGCTGTCAAAAAAGACAGCTGTCAAAAAGTTTATCACAACATTGCTCTGCAGCTGAAATAAAAAGAAACCATGTATCTTCTGGTTCTTTTAGATCAAAGGGATGCACTTCTGTCTGTAAAGAAGGTCAGTTTAATCACTTAAAGACCAGGCCTTTTTCTGATACCTGTTGCTTACAAGTTAAAATCAGTATTTTTTGCTAGAAAATTACTTAGAATCCCCAAGCATTATATATATATATATATATATATATATATATATATATATATATATATATATATATATATATATATATATATATATATAAAACCACATAAAATGGTGGTCATTGCAATATTTGATGTCACACTGTATTTGCGCAACGGTCTTTCGAAATAAATTTTTGGGAAAAAATTCTCCTCAATGAGTTAAAAAAAAGAAAAAACGAAACAGTAAAGTTAGCCCACTTTTTTGTATAATGTGAAAGATGATGTTACGCCGAGAATCGTGATCTTTATTCTAAGCAAAAAAATTGTTATTCTCATTTTATCCAGAATCGTGGTAAGTATTTGGGGGTGGGGGACACAGCAAGTGGCAAAACATTTTTTTACCTTAATGCAGAGAATGCATTAGGTTAAAAAATGTTTAACCTAAAATGTAGCTTTAGAATCACTTTAAGCTGAAAAGGCCATATTCACATTTGAGTGAGATCTAGCGATTTATGAGTCGTGTATTTGTTGCTCGTTTTTGGAGGGGCACCATTCATTTTGAACAGGCCTTGCTCCACTCCAAATACGTGCTAAAGAAGCTCATGAACCAAATTTGGGCATGGAGACAGGCGTATTTGGCGCTTCATTTTTTGCTGCGATTTTAACACGTTTTGTTGCACAACAATCACAGCAAAATCACACAGCGTTTGGGGTGCTATTATGAAACAACGGCACCACAAACATCCACGTTTTGCTGAAATTCTGGAATCACGTGATTCTGCCTATTCCAGTATGCTGAGGTGTGAATGGGGCCCAAGAGCTTTACTTCTGTATTTACAAATGAAAAATATTATACATGCATGTGCTGCTTGCAAAAAGCTCAATTCCATTTGAAGAACCCTATCAGTTTTCAAAGGCCAAAGATGGCCATACATGTGTGGATTCCTCACTTTCACTCCCCCTGGGCTGAACGAGAGAAAATCGATTGATTTCTCCATCCATGCTAAACAGTGTGGATAGAGGAATCCCTACTACTGTATACAGCAGCGGCTACTACATGCCAGGACTGCATCCGACTGGATATAGGCAGTGTTCAGCCAAAGGTTTTCTGACCCGTTCCTTTTACAAAAGTCAATTGAAAGATCGACTTTTGTTGGGCAGATGGGTGCTGACAGGGCAAACACACAACTCAAATTTTGGGGCTGCGTTATCATGCAATCTGCTGCAGGCACACGTACTGCATTTGTGATCTGCATTTGGGGTGTTTTTAGAAATACATTGTCCCCCGCAGCAGATCACAAACCCAATGCGCTTTGAACGCAGTGCAAGAAACGTGCAGGGGACAAGGGTTTCCAGCACCACGTTCTGGTGTGAACGAGCCCTAAAAAGGAGCATTTTCCTCGATTTGAGAGGAAAAAAAAAATACTGACAGGGATTTTAACTCTTCCAAACTTTATCCAAGACAACAAAAAATATTGGCTATACAGTTCCCTACTTACGAACGAGTTCCATTCCAGGAGGATGTTCGTAAGTCCAACAAAGATCAGCGCTTGCAGACAAAGGCTGTGAGCGCTAATCAGTGTGTTCTGCCAGGGGACTCCCCCTGCCAGAACATAATAGCACAGCTGGGGAGATCACTGTACCAACATTGCTTGTGTTAGTACAGCGATCTGTCAGTGTTTTTCTCATTTACCCCGCTAGGTTGAATGAAAAAAGAAACTGTTCAAACACATGTTCGCATCTTTGAAAGTTCGCAACTCAAATGTTCGTATGTAGGAGACTTTCTGTACATACACTTTAGGACACAGCATCCTTAATACAGTACTGAATAGATCTTACCCTGCAACACCTTGGTCAGGCACACGCAGGAAATCCAAGCTTTGGGGTTGCTCTAGATTTCTGCCTGAAGCTCCAGCCACTTGCCTTGGTAAAGTTGGGTGGTCCGTAGAAGGATGGTTTGTTCTAGAGTTGCTATTTTGCCTTCCATGTTTCGGTTGCGGATGCCCATACTGGGAACTTTGTATCAACCCATTTTGATATGACCCTTTTATCATAAAACAAAAAAATATATATTAGAGCAATTCTATAATGCAATATGACACCAATTTCCAAACTCTCTTATAATACCAATAATGCAATATACCACAGCAAAGTATGGTATATTGAGTATTGTCAGTTCCAATATTAAGCTTTTATCTGAAGGTAGCTTTTGAAAAAACTTTTTTTTTTTTTTTTTTTAACACTTTTTATACTTTTTTGTATCAAATTTCCATATTTATTTTGAATTCAGGAATACACATTGGAAAGTTTCACCTTCAATGACCATCAGACAACGCACCTTACTGAACAATTGCTGCAAGAACATCACATGATAGACCACTTATTATATCACTTTTACTTAAAAGCTCAAGCTGGCCATGGATTGATCCAAATTTTTGGAGAACCAGCTTAATTTTGATCTATATGTGGCTGCTCCCGCCCAACAGAAGTCAATCCAACTATCAACTTCTGATTAATGGGCTTGTCTGAAAAAATTCTCGATTAACGGCTGCATCCATTGATCAGTGTATTCTGATGGTGGAGAGTCCTTGCTGTCCAAATACAATGTCGCAGTGGGGAGGATATTTCGATCCACCTAGAGAGTGTGTAAACGATCTATGGCTTGCCTTAAAGCCAGCCATAGAATGTTTAAATCTCAGCCGGTTCAGCAGGGACCAGCTAAGATTCAAACTATATATAGGCAGGCTAATTGTACCAAAGTCGATTTGATCGATCAAAGCCACGAGCAATAATCACTGTGTTCTCCTGGCCAGGACGGCTCCCTACGCGCTGACTGTGTTGATGGGTTGCAGGAAAAAAAAATAAATAAATAAATCGCTCCATCTATGGCCGGCTTTACACATAGATATTTGCATAGATTGAAACTAAAATATTAGGTACAATAAAGTACAATCCCTGTACAGTACTACTAAATAGGAAGCACAGGTATTTATAGAACGAGTATATATGTTTGCACAGGTGTAAATTTATTTTTCTGTTAAGAGCAGAGCACATAAAAAAAAAAAAAAGAAGAATACAGTTCTATGAAAAACACTACATTCCCTTTAAAGTATTTGCATGCTATACTCTGATCAACCATAATTTTCCAACCACCAACCTAATATTTAGTAGGACCCCCTTTTGCTGCCAAAATAGCCCCATTTTTTTATTGAGGAATGAATGCCACTAAACCTCTTAGGTATGCTTTGGTATCTGGCACCAAGCCATCAGTAGCAGATCCTTTAAATCCTGTAAATAGCAAGGTAGGGCCTTTATGGATCTGACCTGTTTTTCCCACAGAGATCTGGAGGCCAAGTCAACAACTCAAGCTCGTGTTCTTCAAACCATTCTTGAACCGTATTTGCAGTGTGGCAGGGCGCATTATCCTGCTGAAAGAGGCCACTGCCATCAGGGAATACAGTTTCTGTGAAGGGGTATACTTGGTCAGCAACAATGTTTAGCTAGGTGGTACGTTGCCAAAGATATAACCCCGGCCTTTAGATGCCATTGTAACAAGATAATCAAGGTTATTCACTTAACTGGTTAGTGGTCATAAAATTATGGCTGATCGGTGTATATAAAATAAATATTTAGAGGAATCCATGAAAGCTCACTATTACTATGAATGCACATAATACTGTACCTGGGGGTGGTGGAGCAGCTCTGCTTGGAAAGGACTTTACTTTATTTGTGTTATTTCGTCCAGCAACAAAATTTCTCCTGGTGGGTCCTGGAACACAAGGAAACAAATCAAAGACAGAAAGGAAGGATCTACATAGAAACTCTGTAAGGGCTTATGGTACATCAGGGGAGAACGAGGAGGATTTAACCACTTGCTGACCGCCTAACATACATGTACTGTGGAAGGTCGGCTCTATTGCGCAAATTCACTTACCTGTGTAATTTTGTGCAATAGCCACTGGGTGGCACGCGCGCGCCGCTGGAAGCGCGATCATGTACTGATTTGACAGAGGGGGAGCCAATCAGCGGGTCCAGTGGACCTGATGTCCGCCGACCACCCACGAGCGTTACAGAGAGAGGCAGAACGGCGGTCTGCCCATGTAAACAAGGCAGAACGTCGGTCTGTCCATGTAAACAAGGCAGATCGCCGTTCTGACAGGGAAGAAGATAGAGATCTTGTGTACCTGCCAAGCAGGAACACAGATCTCAGTCTTCACCCAGTCAGAGTAACCCCCACACAGTTAGCAAGCACCCCCTAGGGACACATTTACTTTGATTGCCCATGATGTTAACCCCTTTCCTGCCAGTGTCATTAGTACAGTTACAATGCATATTTTTAGCACTGATCATTGTATTAGTGTCACTGGTGCCCAAATAGTTTCAAAAGTATCCCATAGTTTGTAGATGCGATAACTTTTAAGCAAAACAATTAATATACGCTTATTAGGATTTTTTTCTGTTACCAATAATTCAGTGCTGTATAGCAAAAAATGGCCTGGTCATTAAGGGGGCAAAACCTTCTAGGGCTGAGGTGGTTAAGCAGACAGTTACATTTACCGTTGGGCATGGTGGACTTTTTCGCAGGATAAGATTTTTTAGGTTGAATTTGGTTGAAAATGGTTTATTAAGTGCATTTTAAAACACAATAAAAGACAAATCATTCTATTTTGCTTGCATCATGGATTCTAACCTTTAACAATAATATGGTGGACAACCATCTCAATATTTACCGACTGTAAAGCTGAATACAGATTGTTCAGTAGATGGCACAGAATATGCAATAGCCTCTAAATATTATAAATTATATTTTATATGTAATATAACAAAGAAAAGGTAAAATTTTCAAGTTACATGCAGGCTCTAAGAACCTGTTCCACATCAAGACTTTATAAAAAACAAAAAGTAAAAAATTACAAGTATAAATCTGTAAACAGTAAAGGGGAAAACTCAGGTTCAGACCAAATTGGGCCGATCAGTTGGTGCTTAGATTTACATCTACCGATCGACTTCATGCTCAAACGCCCTGTCCGATATAAGCCACGTATCAGCGGCTGAAACGCTGAGCTGTGTATCCTGACAGTAGGGGAGTTTCTCCTGCTGTCATAATACAATAGCACAGCGAGGAGAATTCCCGCATCCACCTCGAATGTGTGGATGGAGGAAATCGATTCAGTTTTTTCCGTTTATCCCGCTGGCTTAATGAAAAAAAAAACTGAACCACGTATGGCAAGCCTTAGTGTGGTTAGGAAGTGGCAGAATGTATTATAGCGTAAACATACTGTATATATCAAAATATACTCACGAGAGTTCTTTGGAAGGCCTTGACCAATGCTGACCTGTAGCACTTTATTGCTGTGTTTCAGTATGGCCACATCTCCAAACCCTTGAACAAATTGTACCTGTCGGGAGCCACTTCCTCCACTCCATGGGCCCCAAGATTCTTTTTTTAACTTCATTTCAAGCCTAAACAGAATGAAATTAGAATAAAAATGATGGCAAACCTTTACCTTCAGGAAACCGACTATCCATTTTAGCTGTTATTTTCTCCATTGCATGTTAAAAGATTCCTGCTTCTTATTGGTAAATCATGAATGCCTTGGTACATAGAGAGCTTAACCCCTTCCCATCGCCTCTATGCATACATACAGTCTCATGGAAGTACCTCTGTGTAACTGCGTTTGTGCCAGGAGCATACTGCAGCTCCCAGCACATACACCACGCTCCTATTGAGAGACCCAGGTATTGTACTAACCATCGGGAACTCGGAATACCGGTTCCCAATCACATGATCACTGTGATGGCCTCTGACTGGCTATCACAGTAATGAGTCACTGTATAGCCAGCCCATGATTTTATTTTCTCTCCTCTTCAATGGAGAAAAAGATCCTTTTCTCCTTGTAATAGAAGAGGAAAAAAGTAAACAAAGATGCGTGTGTTAAAAAAAAAACAAAAACAAAAAAAACCAAACACACAATTTTTTAAAAAAAGCTGAGTTAGACATACCGGTAACTACTTTTCTGAGAGTCTTCCAGGACAGCCCATGAGACCTTGGGCTCCTCCTACCAGGACAGGAAACACGTCACCCCCACCAGATAAAAGGGCGGTCCTCCAGGCCCATGTCAGTATTCTCAAGAACCGTAGGACCCTGCAAAACATATGCATAATACACATAACTTCAGACAATACCGGGTGGGAATCCGGCTGTCCTGGAAGACTCTCAGAAAAGGAGTTACCGGTAAGTCTAACTCAGCTTTTCTCCAAGCGTCTTCCAGGACAGCCCATGAGACGATGAGCCAGAACTTACCAGTCTAGGGAGGGACAACTACCTGAAGGACCTTACGACCAAACGCCTGCTCCTGAGCTGATAGGAGATCCAGGCGATAATGTTTAATGAAGGTCGAGTAACTGGACCAAGTGGCAGCCCTGCAAATTTGTTCTGGTGAGGCACCAGCCCTCTCAGCCCAAGACGTAGACAAGGCTCTAGTTGAGTGCGCAGTAACAAAAGGTGTAGGGACCTCCCTAATTTTGTAAGCTTCCAAGATGGCTTGCTTTATCCATCTAGCCAATGTGGCTTTAGATGCACTATTCCCCCTGTGAACTCCAGAAAAGAGGACAAACAAGGCATCAGTTTTCCTAAAGGTCTTCGTGACCTCAAGATAGACCAAGAGAATCCTTCTTACATCTAGAAAACTAAATTTTCTTTCTAAGTCGCCCTGTGGCGAACTACAAAAGGTTGGCAATACAATGTTCTGAGATCGGTGGAATGTACTTGCCACCTTGGGCAAAAAACCTGGATCGGTTCGTAACACAACTCGATCCTCAAAAATCGTGAGGAAGGGCTCCCTAACTGATAGGGCCTGCAACTCACTTACCCTACGAGCTGAGGTAACAGCTATAAGGAACACAGTTTTTAATGTAAGTAACTTAACTGACATACTTTCCAGAGGTTCAAACGGAAATTCTACCAGAGTTTGAAGTACTAGGGACAGATCCCACGTTGGACAACTTCTCACTACTACTGGTCTGGCCCTAGAGATAGATTTGAAAAATCTGGCTATAGTGGGATTTTCCAGGAGAGAAAACTGAAGGAACACACTAATAGCTGCCGCCTGTACCTTTAAGGTACTAACAGAAAGACCTTTGTCGACACCCTCTTGGAAAAATTCCAAAATAGACGGAATATCATGAGTTAATCTATCATTTTCAGATAACCATGAGTTAAACCTTTTCCAAACTTTGGAATATATGGCTCTAGTAACTGGCTTCCTGCAATTAACGAGAGTCCTGACTACTTTGTCAGAGAACCCTTGGGCGCTCAGTATCTTTTCTTCAGATACCAGGCCGTCAAGTTTAAGGAAACCACCTGAGGGTGTGATACTGGACCCTGCAATAATAGGTCTTCCCTTTTCGGAAGACTCCACGGAGGCTCTGAAACCAGAGACTGTAGCAGGGAAAACCATGGCCTCTTGGGCCAAAACGGGGCAATTAGAATCAGATCTGTCTCTTCCAGCCGAAACTTCCGGAGGACTTCTGGAATCAGCCTGATTGGCGGAAAGGCATAACATAGGCCTGGAGGCCACGGGTTCGCCAGAGCATCGATCCCCAAGGCTTGGTCTACCGGGTTCATGGAAAAGAATATCTCCGTCTTGCGGTTGTTTCGGTTTGCGAACAAATCCGCTACCGGATAACCCCATCTCTTGGTGAGGTCTGCAAAGACTTCGGGATGAAGGGACCAGTTGTCTTGGTCTATCCTGTGACGGCTGAGATAATCTGCCAGGCAATTGTTTTTCCCCTTCAGGTGTACAGCAGAAATGGAGGCTAGATTCCCCTCTGCCCATGAAAGGATCTCCTGGGCAATGGACTGAAGCCTCCGGCTTCTCGTGCCTCCCTGCTTGTTGATATACGCGACTGTCGCTATATTGTCTGACAGGATTTGGAGGTTGTGACCCCTGATCTCCATCTGAAAAGACTGGTGGGCTCTCTGGACTGCAAGCAGCTCTCTTTGATTGGATGAGGCCCTTGCCTCCTCTGGGGACCACTCTCCTTGTGCTACTGCATTGCTGAGGTGGGCCCCCCATCCCCAGGAACTCGCATCCGTGGTAATCCTTCGGGAAATGGGAAAGGACCATGGGAGACCTCCTGCTAGGTGCTGACCAGCTCTCCACCACCACAGGCTTCTTTTTATCCTGTCGGGAAGCCAGATCCTTGACTCCAGGGACCTTACGTCCCCGTCCCAGTTTCTTAAAAGAAACCTTTGTAACGGACGCTGACGGAGTCTCGCCCATGGTACTGCGGGAAAACATGAGGTCATAAGACCCACTGCCCTCGACACCTGTCTGAGAGACCGACTGGTTGGTCTGCAATGTTGACATAGTCTGGAACACTTTGGTAATCTTCTCCTGAGGAAGAAAAACTCTTTGGTTCACGGAGCAAAAATCGTAACCCAGATAAGTTACTTTCTGGGCCGGAATCAAGGACGATTTTTCTTTGTTTATTAGCCAGCCTAAGGACTGTAAGAAGTCCTGTACAGCCTGGAGATCTTCCAACAGCCTTTGGTATGATTTTGCCACTATCAGGAGGTCGTCTAAGTAAGGGATAACCGTTATTGCCTTTAATCTTAGAGGAGCCAGCACTTCCCCCAACACCTTCGTAAAGATGCGTGGGGCTGAGGAAAGACCGAAGGGGAGGGCCTGAAATTGAAAATGTCGGGTCCCCATACCCGTCTTCACTGCCAATCTCAAAAACTTTTGGAAGGCTGGATGGATAGGGATGTGAAGATAAGCATTCCTTAAGTCCAACGTGGCCATAAAGCAGTTTGGGTATAGTAGGTTTTTGATTGTAAAAACCGTCTCCATACGGAAATGCTTGTATCTGATGGACTTGTTTAAGGTCCGGAGATTCAGGATAAGTCTAAACTTTCCTGCCGGCTTTCTGACCACAAATACATGGGAACAGAATCCCTTGCCCCGCTCCGATCGAGGAACAGGAATCAGGACTTTTTGATCTAATAAGTCTCCGATCTGGAGACCCAGAGCCCTCGCTTTCTCCCGATCTTGTGGAGGAAATGTGACCAACAAACGTTCTGGTGGTTGGTGAACAAACTCCAGCCTGTACCCGTTGGTCACTAGGTCCAGGACGAAGGGGCTCAGAGTGACTGCTGCCCACTGTGGGATGAAGGCCCTCAATCTCCCTCCCACCGGGGAACACAAGTCACTGCGGCTTGGCGGGCTGTTGAGGGTTAAATAGCACTCCCCCTTTGCCTCTGCCTTTGTGCCCAGTCCAATGCTTTTTCGGCCTGCTGTCCTTTTCTCTAGGACTCTGTTGCCTGTTTTGGCCACGAAAAATTTTTCTGGCTGTCTGAACTCTTTTTCTCTGGAAACGCCTTTTTCTTATCAGCCGTGCATTCCAGTGCCTCTTGTAGACCTGGGCCAAATAAATGATCGCCAGTTAAAGGAAGGCCACAAAGGCGCAACTTGGAGGCCGAGTCCCCTGACCAGGTCTTAAGCCAAAGGCTTCTCCTGGCCGAGTTCACTAGAGCCGAAGTCCTGGCTGACATTCTTACCGACTCAGCGGAAGAATCTGCCAAAAAACCCACTGCCTGAAATAGGAGAGGAAAAGACTTTAAAATTTGCTCTCTGGAGGTACCTGCTGACAGATGTGAATCTGAGTCAACCAAACCTCCAGATTTCTGGCCACACAAGTGGAAGCCAAAGCTGGTTTCATGTTTCCAACTGCTGAGTCCCAGGCTCTGTGGAGAAGAATATCCCCCCTCTTGTCCATCGGATCCTTAAGCGTACCCATATCATCAAACGCCAGGTCCGAGTTTTTTGAAACTTTTGAAAGAGGTGCGTCTAACTTGGGATTCTTATTCCATGGCTGCGCAGTGTCCTCATCAAAAGGAAACCTCCTTTTTAGGTTACTAGAGAAGAATGGTTTTCTCTCAGGATTATCCCATTCCATTTTAATAGTATCAACCAAAGAACTATGAACTGGAAACACTCTTGATTTTCTCTTATGTAATCCTTTATACATAAGATCATGTTTGGATAACTGAACCTCTTCCTCTTTTAATTCAAGGGTAGTATAGATAGCCTTTAATAAGTCATCTACATCCTCAACAGATAACTTAAATCTTGAGCCTCGAGTGGATTCTCTATCTCTGGGCTCTGTATCTGACCCTGATTCTTCCAGAGAAGAACGGGTAGATCTGACCTCAGCCTCAGAGTCTTCACTCTCTGCCTGCTGCGGAGTGCTTACTGACGCCTTCAGTGAAGACGGACTCTCTGCTGGAGTCTGGAGCTTGTCAATAAGCGTTCTAAAGGAACTGAAGGTGGACGCAAGCTCATCCCTAACAGAAGTAAGCATCTTCTGGCAAGAGGCAACCGGGTCATCCTTTACTAGGCCTTCTATACAGGTGCGACAAACTGCTTTGCTCCATGGAGGAGCTCAATTTGTTTGCGCAAACCGCACATTTCCTTTTAAGTGGCTGCGCTTGGGCCTTGTCCTGAGTCTTGGTCTGCAAGACAAAATAAATGACCCACAATGTAATTAAAGCCACACAATCACTCCGTAACACCACGTGCAGGAGGGAGGAAATGTGTCCCCTTACACCCACTACTACAGAGGGGGGAGGGGGAGGGAACACTCACAGGGATAGCAAGGTGGTGACAGAACACCCCAGGCTTACCTGTGAGGTGCTGGTGTTGGGAACTGCATCCGCTGCCTGTGCAGGTACTGCAGGAGGATCCATTCTGCCCCTCTTGGTCATCCACAGCCTGGCTGCTTAACACCAAGAAACACCAGCAGCCAGCGTTCTCTGTTCGCGCCGTTTATGAAGACTGGAACCTCGTCTCCGGCGCCCGATGATGATGTCATATGCCCCGGAAGTAACCCTCACCAGGCACTTCCTGTGGGCCAGCTTGGAGCGCAATAGCTCCGCCCCCTCGAACGCTGCGGCTTCCTCCATTCCTTGCTCAGATCAGCCAGGCTGTCGGCAGGGAAGGACAACCGAAGCTCAGCTGAGCTAGAGTGCAATGCACTGCGCTAGGGGCACGACCTCACACCGGTCCTGGCCCTCTTCAGGCACTGAGGACAGAGAACAGCAACACAGCCAACCTCCCCAGCGGTGTGCTGCTTCTGGCAGAGGAAGAGGTAAGTGATATGCCCCAGAAAAAAGCCATACAAAGCCCCTGCTTATAAGGCCTATGGGAGCAGGTTCCATGAACATGTTACCCCCCCCGTCCGGAGGAAACACAAATAACTGACATGGGCCTGGAGGACCGCCCTTTTATCTGGCGGGGGTGACGTGTTTCCTGTCCTGGTAGGAGGAGCCCAAGGTCTCATGGGCTGTCCTGGAAGACGCTTGGAGAAAAATAGCTATATTAGGGTCATATCTAGGTCAGTGCCTAACAAGAGTCAAAAGTCAGGGTCAATTTTAGGTAAGATTAAAAAATATTTTTTCAAGTTAGTATCACTGTGTTTTAGGTAGGGAAAAAAAAAAAAGTGCAATATTGGTTCTGGGTCCTACTATAGTTACACACAAAACACGTAACAAACATAGTATTGCAATTGCCAGAGGCAGGAGAATTTATTTTGGGCTGTTCTTTGGTGGTATGTTATGGTAATAGCAAGGAATATACAGCTACTAAAAAAAAAAAAAACAAAAAAAAAAAAGTTTTTTTTTTTTTTTTAAACTACCATTTACTACCAAATGAAAGCTCATTTTGTCCTGATAAAAAACCCATTATATTATTCACCTGGATACACCAAGTAGTTGCAATGATTTGTATAGTTTTACTAACACATGTCAAAGTTGCAAAATTGTGGCATTAGGATTTGTTTTACTCTCATCATGAAGGGGTTAAATTAAAGTTTTTAGGGGTGGAAGCAGGTGTACCGATAGGATTTCTTTCAGGGTAAATGTGTTGGCTAAACTCACTGTACAACAGTTTATATATTTACTTTATGAAGCGTGTTCATAACCAAGCCTCCTTTCACATTTGTGCAAGTTGTCATGCAACTTTGGACATCAAAGTTGCATGACAAGTCGTTCCCCATGTTTTCTGAGGATAACCATTCATATATGTGCAACTTAAAGTTGCAGCAACTTCAAAGTAGTTCATGCACTACTTAAGTCTGACTTTCATGCACTTCAATGTTAATCCTCAAAAGTTGCATGAAAGTCGTACCTGAATGTTATGCAATGCAACAGTTGTCCATTGTCACTGGTCAAAGCCAAAATCATATCCAAATTGCACCCATCCAAAGCTGCGTCAAAGTTGCAGTCCAAAGTCAGTGCAACTTTGGAGTCGTACAAGTGTGAATGGAGCCTTAACGTATTTTGATATGCAACCAGCAGGTGGAGCACTCTGTTTTTTGCACGTTTTGTTGGAGAAAATTAAAACTGTGTACAGAGTTCAATAACTCAAACTTAAATGTACACACCTGATTTAGTCAGTGATGACTCATTACACGCTCTTTAACTACTTCCCATCCCGCTCTGCACATAAACGGGCGGGTGGTCCTTTCCTCGTTTTGAGCCACGAGGCACGCTGCGGCTCGATCCTGTGATCATTCTGATCACAGGATACAGCTGAGCAGAGATCGGGATATGGGCGCTGTGATTGACCCTCACATTGGCCCGATCACCTAACGGCTGTGTCCAATCACAGCTGTCACAATGTAAACAGAGACGCGTGTCTCTGTGACAGGTCTCTCCGGCGAGCTCAGTGAGAGCTCAGTGCGAGGGGGGGGGGGGGGGGGGGGAGAGAATCTGCAGATCTGTGACAGCTCTCTGTGTGAGGATGATTTTACACAGAGAGCTGTTACAGATCACCCCACAAAGTACACCAAGCACCACTGATTTACCCCTGTCCCTATACACATTTCAGTGTCCCCATAAAAAAAATCTGTCTGTCCCCCATCACTGCCAACACCAAATAAACACTGATTTGGGTTATTTTTACTAAAGAAATGAAGCAGCATCATTTATGGTCAAAATTTATCAAGAGAAATTACTTGTTTGCAAAATTTTATAACAGTAACTAAGAAAAATGCAATTTTTTGGAAAATTTTCGGTCTTTTTATTTGTAGTGTAAAACATAAAAACCCCAGCGGTGATTAAATACCACAAAAAAAGGTTCTATTTGTGTGAAAAAAATGATAAAATTTTTTTTTTTTTTTTTTTTCTTAAATAATCTTTATTAACATTTCTTAATTTACATACACCATTAAAAACATCCTCAATTTCATGTGGACATACTCTGCGGGGAAAGGGGCCTTGTATCCTTCAACCAGTCCCCCCTCACTCCCACTAGATCTACAAAATTTGTCGAGCAGATGATTTCATATGGTACAATAGGACGACAGGTATCTATTTACCCCCATACCCTCCCACCTTCCCCTTGGTCTCATCCCGCCCTAAGCCAGAACTTTCTTTTATTCCTGACACCCTACGCTTGCCAACCAGGGGTTCCACATCTCAAATTTTTTAAGGTTCCCTCTTCTGATATATAGGGCTCTCTCTTTCCATATTACGTCATTTACTGTTTTAACCCACTCATCAACTGCCGGGGGGAGGACTGATTGCCATCTCTGCATAATAAGCTTCCGAGCCTGGTAAAGGCATCTCAGAACCACTATCTTAACTGCTGCCTCCTCCAGGCTCCAATCCCTATATCCAAGTATGCAGAGTCTGACATCTGTCTCTAAAGAAATTCCCCACTTTTCTCCAATAGAGCCCACTACCCCCAACCAGTACCGTACTAGTTTGGGGCACCTCCATACCATGTGTATCAAGTCACCCTCCTCCCCGCACCTAGGGCATTTGGCGTCAGGTCTTACACCAAAGCAGAATAGTTTCTTTGGGGTGTAATATGCTCTATACAGCATTAGGTGAGAGAGTCTCTGTGCAGGTGAAACTGAAACCTCCTGGCCCACCTCCAAGATTTCCCTCCATTGTGTGTCAGTTAACTTTCCCACATCCTTCTCCCACCCCTCCCTACAGCCAAGGTGCTCTGATCGAACGACAGCTTCCTTACGTAGTTGCGTATATATTTCGGAAATAAAACCCTTCCTCTTCCCGGGTCTGATCACTCTTTGTAGTAATACAGCATCTATCCAAACAGGGGGACCTGCCCTGAATTGCACCTCCAGAGCCGCTCTCATTTGCAGATACCTAAAAAATGTTTGCTTTGGCATACTATATTCTTTTTGAAGATCCTCGAAGGTTTTCAATACATTCCCTCTATACAGTTGGGATAGACTATTTATACCCCACCTCGCCCATTCCTTAAATTCCCCCATAGCCACAATCTCCTGCAGGTTTCTGTTGTGCCAGAGGGGAGCAAATTCTGTAAACCCGGCATATCCCATTAAAGACTTTGTTGCTTTCCAAACTTTTGTTATTAATTTGGTTGTGGGGCTACTACCAGGTAGTGAGTCTGCTTCCAGTGCCTCCGCTACGATTTTGTGGGGTGCCTCCAGAGTTAGCAAGCCATTATCAGCACAACCGCCCCCTACATGCTGCAGCTGTGCCGCCAAAAAATAGCATCTCGGATGCGGGAGAGCCATTCCTCCTTCTTTAACTGGTAGCTGTAGGTTCTGGAGGCTAATCCTGGCCTTCCCTCTCCTCCATAACAAATCCCTAAAAAGTGAATCTATCTTTATGAACCACTTTTTATTCACCCACACCGGTGAATTGTGTAGCAAATACAACAATTGAGGCAACCAGACCATCTTAATTAGGTTGCCCCTACCTGCTACAGAAAGGGGCAGCCGGTTCCAGATATCAATTTTACGCTCAAATTTATCCAGTAATGGAACTAGGTTATCTACGATAAACTGATTGGGATCTTTTGACATATTTATGCCCAGATAACGAATCGTTGAAACTATTTTTAAGTGTGGGGTTCCCGGCAGGTCCTGACCAATGGGTGTATCTAGTGGCAGAAGTGCAGACTTCCTCCAGTTCACCACCAGTCCCGATACATTACCAAACTTCTCCATTATATCCATTACCTGCCTGAGCGAGCCTCCCGTATCTCCAAGAAACAGTAGGACATCGTCGGCATACAGGGCAACCCTCTCCTCTCTTATTCTTCTTACAAACCCCTTGATCTTTAAGCTGGTCCTAATATGAATTGCTAGTGGCTCCATGGCAAGGGCAAAAAGCAGGGGGGACAGAGGGCACCCCTGTCTTGTTCTCCTCTCTAAACATATTTTCCCTGAGAGGTCTTTATTAACCCTAACCCTTGCACTTGGGGTCTTGTACAGTATTTTTATCCACCTTCTGAAACCAGGGCCCAGGCCAAATTTTTCCAACACCCGCCAGAGATATGGCCACTCCAAGCTGTCGAAGGCCTTAGTTATGTCCAGTGACAACACTGCTCTTGATCCCATATTCTCTGTCGGGGTCTGGAGGTTCATATAGACCCTCCTGATGTTCATGCTCGTGGTTCTATGAGAAATAAATCCCGTTTGATCCCCGTGGATAAGTTTATACATAATTTTATTAAGCCTGGCAGCCAGCACCCTTGCCAGAATCTTGGCGTCTGTGCACAGCAGGGATATAGGTCTGTATGCCGACGGGTCCAGTGGGTCACACCCCTCTTTATGCAGCAGAATAATCTCTGTTTCGGTCATCGAAACAGTCAAACACCCTCCCCGAAGAGCCCAGTTCAGTGTCTTCAGTAATTCTGGCAGAAGGGTCTTCCCGTACCGCTTATAGGTCTCTACCGGAAGACCATCCGGTCCTGGAGATTTTTGGTTTGCCATTCCATTTACCGCCTGTTGCACTTCAGCTAGTGTAATTGGCGCATCCATACCCTCTCTATCCTCTTCAGTAACCCTCGGTATCCTTATACCCCCAAAAAAGTTTTCCATGTCCTTCTCCTCGACAATCCCTTGCGACCTGTACAGATTTTTATAATACTTCTCAAATATACCTGTAATTTCTAGTCTCTGAGAGGATATCTCGCCCTTTGGGGTCCTGATTGCCGGGATCATCGAGGAGGAGGAATTAGTTTTTACCAAGTAGGCCAGCATGCGTCCCACACTTTCACCTTCCCCAAATGTCCGTTGTTTCTGGAAAAGTTGCTTATTTTCACCCCTCTTCAGGACTGCTGCCCTATAGGCTTCCTGTTTTCCCTCCCACCGTTTCTGCTTCTCTGGACTAGGGTCTGCTATAAATTGCTCCTCTGCCAACTCCAGTTCCTTCCTAATTCCCTCTTCCCACTCCCTTGCCCTTTATTTAACACCTGCCACCCCCTGAATCAGAATGCCCCTCAGGAATGCCTTCAACGTATCCCATTGTACACCCGCTGTAGTTGAACCTTCATTAGATTTTAAGAAGTCTTCTAACTTCATTGTTATCCTCTCTGGTTCCCCCATTAGCTCCATCCAATATGGGCTTAGCTTCCAAAACCCCCTAGCCTCCCTGACCCCTATGTCCACTGAGGCTACCAACAGAGAGTGATCCGAGACCCCTCTCGGATAGTAAACTATATCCCTCATTAGTGGTATTGCCTCCACGTTCCCCAGGACCATGTCAATCCTGGAAAAGGTAGAGTGGGAGGCAGAGAAGCAGGAATACTGCCTTGTTCCGGGGTTCCGGGCCCTCCATATATCCACTAGGCCTGCTTCCTCTAGGAATTGACCCAACCGGCCCCCTGCTACACTATTTGCTTGGACTTTCGCTGAGTATCTGTCCAGCTCTCTATTCAGCACCTCGTTAAAGTCCCCTAGTACTATCACCGGGGTGTCTGTCTTATTCAGCATAAACTCCATTAAGTTGTATAACACTTCCAATTTAAAAGGTGGGGGGATATAAATGTTGGCAATGACATACATTCTATTTTCAATAGAGCAGTATAAGAAAACATAACGACCCAAACTATCTATCCTGGTCTGCCTACAAGAGAACATCACACTTCTTGTCACCAATATGCTCACTCCTCTAGAGTAAGAAGAGTAAACCGAGTGGTATTGGGCTTGAAACCTCCTGCTTGGGAGACATTTCATCGTATCCTTTGTCAGGTGTGTCTCCTGTAGGCAGACCAGGCCCACCCCCCTTAACTCCAGTAGCGAAAAAATAGCAGCCCTTTTGTTTGGGTTCCCCATCCCCCGTACGTTCCAAGAACCTATTTTGAGAACCTTAGACTGCATCAAACAAGCCACAGGCTAGAGCTGGCCTCTAAGAAGCCAAAAAAAGTGGGTGCCTTAAACTTAGTACATTGTTTTGTGCCGGAGAATAACATCTTCTTACCCACTATACCTCCCAAAGAACCCAAGAAATAGCTAAAGTGAAAATCCTCTGTTACTCCCATATTGTGCACTACGTGTAGAAATGGTGAGAAAAAGGGAAAACAAACAAAAAGAAAAAAAAGGGGTGTTCCCTTAATTACCCCCTGTGCTTTGTGGCCCATAGGGCTTCTTTGCTATTATATTCCATTCCAGTGATCATTCTAAATATCTGCTTTTTCATATTGTTTATATTTACCACACATGTGCTTAGTCCTACATCCCCCCCCCCCCTTCCCCTTAATTACCCCCCCAAGTGCTATATGCATATTAATTCCTAATATAAATTTACAACCCTTCTCCCCCTCCATCACCTCCCCCCCCCACCAATCCCCCCCACCTCACCCCCCCAACCCCTACCCCCCCTCTCCCCCAACCCCTCCCCCCCTCCCCCACCTTACCAGGTTAGCCCCTGGGGCTCTATTCGTGACCGTCTCATATATTCCTTCCAAAGTGCCCCTCCCTAACATTCCTAACATTCCCCCCCCCTCCCTGCACCATTAATATCCACATGTGTAAAATTTTAAATATAATAACCTCCTCCTCCCCCATTCCTAATCTACCATACACCATCATTCTTCCTCTCTATACCAAGTTCATATTGCTTCCCACAGTCCAGATCTTCTTATCCTCTGATCGAGCATCCTAACACTCTGGGCTCCTTTCTTTGGGTTCCAGTCTCTGTTTATTTTCTTCATACCAGTGGGTTACCCCCCCCGGGGAATCAAAGAAGAGAACCTCCCCCATTGCCTCAACCCGTAGCCTAGCTGGGTACAGTAGGGCATACTTGACATCAAATTTATGTAGGGTACGTTTGACCTCCATAAAACCTTCCCTGCGTCTCTGCAGCTCCGGTGAAAAGTCCGCAAGAGATGAAACCTTTGCACCGTTGTACAAAATAAGCCCCTTCTCTCTGGCTTTACGCATTAAAATTATCTTGTCACAGTGATTCAAAAATTTCATCAATAAAGACCTGGGGCGCCCTCCAGGGGGCGGAGCCCTGAAGGGGACCCGATGGGCTCTCTCAATTGCAAACTGTGGGGAAAATGCATCTCTTCCAAATACTTCTGTGAACCATCCTTCCAAAAAAGCAATGGGATTCTGCCCTTCACATCTCTCTGGGAGACCCACTATTCTTATGTTGTCCCTTCTCAGGCGGTTTTCCATTTCATCCATTTTTTCATTAATTCTACCCAGTTGTTCCTTCATAGATTTAACATCTTGCTGTAGGGGAAAAACATCGTCCTCCACTTGGCTCACTCTTCCCTCCAAGCCAGTTATTCTATCTACTGCCTTTTGCAATTCCTGCTTTATTAGTAATAGTTCATCCTTAATCTCTTTAATTTGGCAGCTTAACCCCTCCACTGATGCTCTGCAAGAGTTAGTCGCATGAAAAACTTCCCTCAGGGTTGGTTCTACCTCTGTAGCAGAGGCCATTGCTGGTGGTGGTAAATGGGCTTTTTCCCCTGCCCCTGAGCCTTTATTAACAATTGGATTTTTATGCCCTGCTCCAGCTGGGGTTGAAGATGCCTGTCCATGAATTTTCCATCCCCGGTGGTCTTGAGTTGCGGAGCTTGCCCGTTCTTAATGGGGGTCTGTTCAGGAGTGTGTGCAAACCTCTCCAATTTTGCTGCAGCTGCTGCCGCCTGGTTCCCTTTCTCCTTTGCAGATCGTAACGACTGGGGCCCTAAATTCTCCATATTGACTGGCTCCTCCCCTCTCCTTGACATTGCCGTTGTTACCTTTATGTACCTGGATACCCAACACCACCAGTGGGGAACAAGTGGGGCACGGGGGAAACCAGGGAACAGCAGGAGAGGTTGGCCGGGATCACACAGGTAAGTACTATCTCTTTAATGCAAGGCTCTGTTTACACCCCTGCAGTCTCCACTCAACCAATATGCATGTCCAACAGTTCAGAGAGGATAACAAACTAATCAGATAGGTCACAGCTGCCCGATCACTTCTCCTTCCCCCTGTTGGGCTATTGAACCACAGGGTAGCGGCCTTTGACTTTTAGCCAAACACAATGGGCTGTAATAAGTTGAGGGGTTACAACTCTCTTTCCAAGTCCCGCTCACCTGCTCTGATCCCCAAAGTCCCAGGACCCAGCATCCAGCTTCTTACCGGCCTCCTGGATGTGGCATAGGCAGTTTGATATAAGCATAGGCTCACCACCGGTCTCCAGATCCGCCCGTTCCAGCCATCCACTTCCCCTCCTCGCTCACCGCTCCGTGACGGAATGCTGAAGCCGCCCCACCGACTCCCAGGCGCGCAGGCACAGTAGTTGCCGCGGCTTCAGTGGGCGCGCTACAGTGCAGCTAGCTTGCTTCGGTGACCGACAACAACTTCTCCGTCTTCCTCTCCTGCTGCATCGGCCGCACCAGGACCCAGACCCAGACACCGGCTGCCTAGTAATGCAGCCAGCCGAGCACGCCAACACCGATAACGGCAGATAGACAGTGGGGTAGCAAGGCTCGCAACAGGCTACTCGCTCCACTCCACACTCCTTCCACTACTTCCACACCCACTTCTGGTCACGCCCCCCAAATGATAAAAATTTAATTTGGGCACAGTGTTATATGACCGCGCAATTGTCATTCAAAGTGTGAGAGTGCTGAAAGCTGAAAATTGGTCTGGGAAGGAGGAAGGAAGGGGGTGAAAGTGCCCAGTATTGAAGTGGTTAAGGCTCCATGAGATGTTTCAGAGTTATAGAATCTGGAAGGTAAAAAGCTTCTGCTGTGCCATCTCAAGAAAAAAAAAATCATAATATTCTAGGAGTCATTTGCCATATATGCACACCTTCATTAATTGTTTGTACAAACATACATTAAAAAAAAAAAAAGCCAACAAAAAGCCATTAAAGTTTCTCTATTTAAGGTTCTATGCAGAGCACTTCTTTGAAGAGTACCCTTCAGCTGGAATGACATACTAAGGTTACTGACTTGAGTCCATGGTAAATTTGGAGCTGGCAGAGGATCTTTACCTGGGTGGAACATAGTCTCTGAATACGTAATATTAACACAGAAGGCTCATTGAACTCCCCTTTCACTGAAAATTTTTAGCAAACCTCTTTTAGAATGTTAATAGAGACAGCATTTCTGCAACTTTTTTAATTGAGTTTATTAAATACACAAATGAAAGCACACATATACATGCAATGGTATACGTCAGTATGGTGGTAGTGAACACAAGAGAAGAGATTGTGTATGTAATAGTAAGCTTATTGGTTTACAGAATAAGCAAAGTTTTCTAACATTATAAACAACTGCTTAAGTTCTAGTATTTATAATAAACATTAAAGTGATTGTAAACCCTGACATATACCCAGTGAAGTGATTTGCTTCAAGTGATACACAGAGAAACAAATTCTCCTACATAAGTTGTACCTGTTTATCTTCAGTCTTCTATTCTCCACATCCATTCAAAGTTCAGAGTTTATACATGGCAAAGCTCCATGAGGAGAGCTGTGGGAGCTAACTGGAGAGAAGGGACACCCCCTTCTCACAGCAAACCAGAACAGAGCTGCGGTGGTCAATCACAGGCTGTATGCTGGAGATCCCTCCCTTGTCACAAGAGCACCCCCACCAACCACCAAGGTGAGGCCATCCTCCAAAATCTCCAACCCCTGGGACTCATGCTCTCAGACTTAATATTGGGATGCCCTCCTGTACCACGGCCAACGCCAGGAAAGTACATTCCTAAGGCTGGATACTATTCCTTTTTTTCAGTTAACAGGTTGGTGGAGGAGTGGAAGCACTCATGTTACCACTTCCACGCTCCACGGTTTTTCTTTTGTGTGCTAAGCATCATCCACTGATAAACATACATAAGAGTAGACTTGTTAGAATTACACTAATATTTAGCTTGTTTCACTAGCTTATCTGTGTATCTAGCATTGCTTTGTTACTGTATGCCCAGATTAAGTCCTCTTTACCACTGTAGGCCTTGATCTGTCCACACGTCGTACTGTGTAGATCACCATTTCTGCAACGATTTCGTTTCCCCCCTTATTTTCCCTTTCTGTAATAGGAGTCTATCCATCTTAGTACCGTCACAGCACCTACAACCAAATTAACTTTAAGGAGACAATTGTGAGCGTCATGGCCTCGTGTAAATGCCAAGGGCCTCAACAGTCCTTTTAAATGCTCACTTCTATGGGGAGAAGCTAGCTCACTAAAGGCAGACATACTGTGCATCCAGGAGATGCATTTTCCAGGACATAACCCAACCCAATGCTCCCACAAACTGTTCCCCCACTGTTTTGCTAGCAAGAAAGCAAGGGGAGTCATGAGTGCGGTACGCTCCTCTGTGTCTTTTAATCTCACTCACCTTAATCATGACCCCTCAGGCAGATACCTGATCTTATCAGCCACATTCAATAACCAACCCCCGATCATCGTAAATATTTATGCCCCCAACACCCACCAGAAATCGTTGTATAAATCCATGATGCAAAAGATCCAACAACATTACCCTAAAAATCAAATCATAATCTGTGGCGACTTTTATGAAGTTATAGACCCCCAGATGGATTCATTTAATGCAAAGCGCAGAAAATCCACTGCTCTGTCTTCAATACTATCCCTGGAAGATCTTTATGAGCCCTAGAGATGTCAGCACAGTACTGAGAGGGATTACTCCTTCTACTCAAACACCCAAAGACCATATTATAGGATCAACCTGTTCTTGACCTCCAAAACCCTGATTCAAAAAGTCCTCGATTGGGCTTATTACGTGGTCGGACCACGCCCCCAGTATCCATCACTATATCTTTGTCCCCCACTGCTCCTAGACACACCCTATGGCGCTTGAACGCCTCAATCCATAGTGTGCCAGAGATCCGAGAACAGGTTCGAGTCGACATCATCTTCCTTTACCAACAACATTGGCTCTGTTTCTAATCCAAATCCTAATCTGGTAGTATGATGATACCATCTATATGTCAAATTTTGTATGTAAAATACTTTTCACTAAAATCAGATTAAAATAAATAATCCAAGTACACTGGAACACCCACAAATCTGTTATACAAGGGACCTGTCTGCAGCTGGGTGCCCAGGAAAAGAAAAGAAAAAAAAAAAAAAGAGAACCCACACACTAAATTCATTTGTCCACCATATTCGAACGCTTGAATCCCTGAATAAACAAATCCCCACTCCAGCTAACACTGAGGAACTAGTTAATCTGAGAAATGATCTCAGCTCCAACCTCCGAAAGGGCCACGACTTCTACCTTAAGCGCATTCACCTCACCTACTACTTTTAGGGGAATGAAGCTGGGAAACACCTGGCCCAGCAATGTAAAACGGAGAACAGCGCAAAACAGAGTCCCATTCCTTCTAAATGATAATGGACATAAACTAACAAACCCAAAAGATATAGTGGACGAATTTAGCACTTATTTTAAAAACTCTACAACCTCTCACTCTCAATATCTGAGCCCCACTCTGCAGTTAATACAAGAATTCCTTGACCCTCTCCTACTTCCTTCGATATCCCAATCTCAGCCATTTTCCCATCAAGAACTTCTCCAAGTTATCAAAAATCTCCCCTCCCACAAAGCCCCAGGACCAGATGGTTTCATCAATAAATATTATAATACATATGCAGATCAACTAGTACCCCACCTATGTAATACTTTTAATAGTTTTTTATCAACAGGTGAGATTCCATCCGAATCCCTTGAAGCGGTGAACCACCATACACAAACCCAGCAAACCCTCCCATGATCCGGCCAATTATCGCCTCATATCTCTGCTCAAGCTCTATACAAAATTATTAGCCATCCGCCTTGCCTAATTTGTTCCACCCAGATCAAGTGGGCTTCATTCCCTCCCGAAAAGCTTCAGATGGCACTCGTAGGTTTATAGACCTTATCCATTGGGCAGAGCACCACTGAACACCTTCTCTGCTGATCTCTTTGATAAGGATTGTGAATAGAAAGAATCTAGGAATGGGACTTTGGGGGCACAAAGGTATTAAACTACAAAAAGTAAATTTGATAGGGGTATTTTATTAGAAAATTATAAAAGGACAATGGACACACATAGATTATTAAAAACAATTCAGGCTTGATATAACCCTAGTAGTAATACACCGTATGGATCCTATCCTGCAAGCTTGTGTAGCATTCGGAAAATTATAACTGTACAAATATATCACTTAGTCCATATAGAGGAAAGATACTTCCCCTGGGCATTGAACAGTAGACAGGCACATGGTTATAGCAAACAAGATGCAGCAGGTTTGGTAATCCACGGTGAAATGTTCTCTAGTTGCTCTACATGTTTCGCGTTACGCAGAACGCTTCCTCAGGAGCTAGAGATTCAATTGAGCATGGTAAGTATGGTAAGGTTGCATAGAAACTGCTAATGGTAATTAACTGCAGATGATCGCAATTTGGTCACAGGTAAAAGGTATCTGAGCTGAATTGAAAACAGCAGCCGGCCACAGCCTGGAACCTCTCAAAAAAATGTAACATCAGGTATCCATGAAAGGGAAAGCAGGGGCTTTATCATTGTAATGCCTAAAGTAGATGAGAGGAAACACAAGGATGCGCCGTCCGATCTAGCAGAGACCGGTGCTCTTCAACTTCCATTGTCAGCTTTATCATTCTTATACCCAGGCCTTCCCTGTCAGATATGATCCTCACAGGGCCTTCGAAAGATTGGGGACCTGTTCCAGCATGACCACAACTCTTATCCTTCCTCCACGTTAAGGACCGCTTTGCCATCTCCAATAAGGACTTCTATATGTACTTACGGCTCCCTCATATCCTTGCTTCCATCTCAACCTCGCAAAACACTTGGATTAAGGACAACCTACAATTTTTTACCTCAACCAACAATAAAATTCATAGCATATCCTAGCTTTATGGCCTACTAACAAAACCAAATCTGGAGGAACGCACCCCAACTATAGCCTATTGGGAATCCAAGTTACAAATCCAGATCCCTCCCCCTATATGGTACCGAGCACTTCGCTCATCCACCATGTACTCTAAAAACATTTCCCACTAAGAAACCTCAATGAAAATACTGTATAGGTGGTACTACACCCCTGTGAAGTTAGCTTGAATGTTTCCGTCTAATTCCAGCAAAATCTGAAGAAATTGTGACATGGATGGACATATTTATCATATTTGGTGGGCATGCCCGTCTATTGGTGTTTTCTGGACGGGCATCTCCACCCTTATTCAGGATGTTACTAACCAACCTATTAAGTTAACCCCACAAATGGCTCTTTGGACTAGGCCCTGGAAATTTCACCCCATCATTACACACACTCATTGCTACCCGTTCTCTTATGCCCGGCTTTGGAAACAGGGCTGTGCACCTACTCTCCATAACACCATTGTTATCCTTAACGACCACCTAACAATGTAATTTATGTTTGCAAAGGCACAGCTGACACTAGATAAATTCTATCATCACTGGCAATTTTAGCTATCAGATCATAGAGCTCTGCCTTGTGCTTGACTAAACTCCCAAGTACCAACTCTCACAGTAGGGCCCTCATCTCCTGGAATGAACTGGGCCTTATGGGTTTGACTACTGTTAAGCTTACTATAATATTTTACCTTATACTACTGAGCATTAGCCGGCTCATCATCATCTCCTTCCCGCTCCTCCTCATACCTCTTCCCCCCCTACCTACTTCTTCCTCTTTTCATGCTCTCTTATTTTGGGGCATATAAGGGGTCAGTACTACACATGTTGGTATACACCTGGTACTGTACACCCTTCCTTTAATGTTGATGTCAATTATCTTTGTCTTTCGAGTTACTGTACATCGCTTTATTGCTCTTCTCAAAGAATTTTTTTTTTTCAAAGAGAGCTTGTAGACTTCACCTCCATGACATCTCTAAAATTTGCCCCTTTTTACCTAATGAAACCACCAAGCTACTCATTCACTCCCTCGTTAACTCTCGCCTTGACTATTGCAACTCCCTCTTCATACGTCTACCTCCATAAGCTTTCCTACCTTCATTCTATCATGAATGCTGCTGCCAGACTCATCTACCTTACCAACAGCTCAGTGTCTGCCACCCCTCTCCACCAATCCCTGCACTGGCTTCCAATCGCCCAGCAAAATAAATTCAAAATACTAACTGCAACATACAAAGCCTTCCACAACTCTACCCCGAGCTACATTACCAATCTTCTCTCCAAATATAACCCAAACCATCCTCTCAGCTCCTCTCAAAACCTCCTGCTCTCAAGTTTCCGTCCCCCCCCTCCCATGCTCGTCTCCAGGACTTCTCCAGAGCCTCCCCCATCCTCTGGAAGGCTCTACCTCAAACTGTCTGGCTATCTCCTACTCTGGCTGCCTGAAAACTCATCTCCTCAGGGAAGCCCATCATGTCTCCAACTAATCTCTTAGCACTTACATCAGCTCATTCCCCACAGTTACAATCTTTTGTACCACCTGCCCCACCCTATTAGATTGTAAGCTCTTCTGAGCAGGGCCCTCTTAACCCTCTAGTATTTTATTGAATTGTAACTGTATTGTCTCCCTTTTATATTGTAAAGCACTGCATAAACGGTTGGCGCTATATAAATTCTGTATAACTTAATTATAGTTAATATGTCGGAGTAATCCATTCACCTTATGCATGTTACGGATGTACACTGGTATTTGGGGAACTAACCCAGTCTTCTCATATTTAATAAGATTTACTGTGGCAGTCTTTGGCTTCAAAAGTTAAAAGAAAGGAGGTATAACTATTTACAAGGTTTTACCATATATTAATAATTTAGTGCATCAGAACTATGGATTATGGTCTTCCCTAGCATTAAAAAAAGGAATATCCTTAGGCATATTCTTTTTGCATTGTCTAATTCTGTATCGAGTATACCAAATATACACCTTGAAGGGATGTATATATCTGGTATTGCAAAATTGTCAGGAAAAAAAATCTAGTCTTTGGCCACAAAGGTCTGATTTGGTCAAACTCCCATACCATATGAATAGTAGTTCCTTTATCATTTTGACATTTGTCACACAGGGAGGTGTGACAAATTTAAAAAATGGAGTGCGTAAACTATGCTCAATGAAAATATTGGAGTTGTATTAGCCTGCCTCTCACTTAAATGACCATACCAAAGTATTAGTTATACCTTCCAATACCCTTGTCAGTGATGTCAGGGATATCTTTATGCTGCCATTCTTTGACCTGGGCAAGTCTAGAAGTCTTCCCTTGGGCAAGGACAAAAAAAAAAAAAAAAAAGCTAGAGACCAGTTTTATATGATTCAACGGAAGTGCCATGTTTTCTAGCGTAGACATTGGATCAACATACTACTGTATATTTTTTAGTAGCCATTTTTTAAAATTATTTTAAGAAATTATTCTGCCCCTAAATGCTTGAACCATGTCTGGTGAAACCATTGTCAACATGACAGTAAGAAGTGAGTAAAAACCTCTTACACAGCCCTGGATAGCAGAAAAAAATGTTTTGACTGGACATACACTTTAAGGATAGGGTCAGGGCCGTTTTTAAGGCAGGGCAAAAGGGGCAGCTGCCCTGGGCCCTGTCATTGTTGTGGGGCCCTAAGCAGCTGCCTCATACTTGCCAACTATCCCGGGTTAAATTCCCTCCTCCCTTGAGGTTTTAGTCCTGTGCTGTGTCCCAATATCTCAGTGTGAAGTGCTGCTACTAATGCTGTCCAGCTCTGCCCTATTAATGTGTACAGATGACTCACCTGCAGACCCCGTGTTTACATGTAAATTACTGGAATTCATATGTAAATAGCGGCGGCATTCATATGTGAATAGCGGCGGCCGGCGGCATTGATATGTATATCATGCCCCCCTGAGGTCATATCCACAGTAATCTCTAGCAACCAATCAACAAGCAGAAATCATGCGTTGTAACCTCTAGCAACTAATCAGTGAGCCATAATGTGTGCTGTAACCTCTAGCAACCAGTCAGTGAGCGGTAATGATATACTGTAACCTCTGGCAACCAATCGCAATCGCTGCCTGATCTGATTCAGTAAACTGATTTTGAGTCTAGCTGCTATTTATTGTATGTCTCAGAGCAGGTGAAGAGCGAAACTGCATGGAGGGGGGGGGGGGGGGGCCCCCCCAAGAAAAGTTTTGCCCAGGGTCCATTCAATATTAAAGACGGCCCTGGATAGGGTTATATTAATGGCAAAGTGTTCGGGTCAGGTTAAGCTTAAGTTTCAGGGTTAGATTGGGGGTTAAAATTTTACAGGAAGGTTAAAAATTCGAATGTACCTAAAACGCTTTAATTTTTTTTAAAAATAGGTTAGGTAAAGTTTTAGGGTTCCGTGAAGGGGGCATTGTTAAAAGTTAGGGTCAGTCTCAGTTTATTGTTCTCCGCTGCTGTGCTTATATTGGATATGGAAGTTACTCACGTATTATTGAACTTCAGAGGTAGTTTTCTTTGGGTTTTTTCTTCGTAGTGCTTGGATAAGAGACTTATGAACTCGGTCTTGAACAGTGATTCCAACAGACTGTCATACTCTTGCTCATGAATAATGAAAAAATCATCCTGCAATGTGCTGGAAAAAAAAAAACAAGGGAAATTAAATCCTTTGAAATACTTGTGCCAAATCTTGCATATTACTGAGTTCAGAGGAAATATTTTCATCAAGCACACATGTTTCAATTAGAATTATAAAGTTTGTCCCCAAAAAGTCATTTTTGTTATGACTTAATCTATAGAACATATTTTCAAGATGGGTTTTTATATAGCGTTCTGTAGATTTCCCTTCTACCAGCTGTCAAACAGATACAGCCGGCATTCTCGATTAAAATGTCCAGCTACACCATATTTCTTTAAAATTTTAGCTAACGTGAGGAAGATTTAAAGCTTATTTGCACTTTTGCAATCATATTTAAAAAAAACTACCAAATTATGTGTTCCTATATACACAGCATGTATAAAAAAAAATAAAATAAGATTTACCTTAAATTGATTCTCAGGAGAAAGTATCATAGCCGACTGCAGGTTTTTTGAACAATGTTAGAATGAACCTGTCCCAAGTCTGTCCTCATTAAAATACAATGCAAGAAGCCTAGCCCCCAAACCTTTATCCACTTACCACAAACCGCAGTAGCTGTATGTTGGTACTTGAATGTAGCATACTGTTATGGAAGCAGATAGCTGCCATAACCCCGGTATTTTCTGCAACGGCAGGGGCAATGGCAAAAAAAAAAAAAAAAAGCAGTCTCCATGGCAGATTCGCCACAAGATCACTTTTAATCGGCGGTGGGAGAGGTGAACCCCCTCCTGCCGCGTTCTGGTCATCCATGCCGCTTACCGGAGCCGTCAGTAGTGGAGACGATCCGATGCTGTCCCCTCAGTAGCATGGCTCCATAACATTAGATGAAGGAAGCAATGTTAAAAGTCACTTCCGCCCAATGGCCTTAAAGAGGAAATAAAAAAAATAAAAAAGAAAGACATTTTTATTGCATTTAAGTGTAAATGTGAGATTTGGGGTCTTTTTGACCCCAGATCTCACATTAAAGAGGTCCTGTCATGCTTTTTTTCTATTACAAGGGATGTTTACATTCCTTGTAATAGGAATAAAAGTGACTCAAAACAATTTTTTTTAAAAAGGACAGTGTAAAAATAAAAAGTAAAATAAGAAAAAGAAGAAAAAAAAAAAAAAAAGTAAAGCGCCCCGTCCCGCCAAGCTCGCGCGCAGAAGCCAACGCATATGTAAGTCGCGTCCGCATATGAAAAAATACCACACATGAGGTATCGCCATGATCGTTAGAGCGAGAGCAATAATTCCAGGACTAGACCTCCTCTGTAATTCAAAACTGGTAACCTGTAGAAAATTTTAAACGTCGCCAATGGAGATTTTTTAAGTGCCAAAGTTTGTCGCCATTCCATGAGCGGGCGCAATTTTGAAGCATGACATGTTGGGTATCAATTTACTCTGTGTAACATTATCTTTCACAATATAGAAAAAAAATGGGCTAACTTTACTGCTGTCTTATTTTTTATTTCAAAAAAGTGTATTTTTCCCAAAAAAATGTAAGAGCGTTTCGCAAAAACAGTGTGACAAAGTATTGCAACGACCGCCATTTTATTCTCTATATATGTTTGGGGGTTCTAAGTGATTTTCTAGCAAAAAAAAACTGATTTTAACTTGTAAACAACAAATCTCAAAAAGAGGCTTGGTCCTTAAGGGACAGACAGTCCAAATCTAGTTACAATTGCACAGTATGTACAGGTCAAACCACAAAAATTCCCAGCCCACTTACCAGCAAGCTGCAACAAAACAAATGGACTTTGCCTAAAAGCCCATTCACACAGGGGCAACACGACTTCCAGCGCAACTTTGGGAGGCAACTTGGACACGACTTCAGTATGAATCACAGCGCGACTTGGGGCAACTTACAACACAACTTGAAGTCGCCTTCAGGACAGGGAACTTTACAAGTGGCCAATCAGAGCTCATCAGCTGTGTGTGAGAAGGAGGGGGCTGGCTGTTTAGTGGAGTAAATTACTTTCTGTTTCCTTTCTGCTTCCTGTAAAGTTGCCTCAGTATGAACAGTGATCCGACTTGGAGGCGACTTCTATTGAAATCAATAGGTACAAGTCGCCTAGAAGTCGGATTGAAGTAGTACAGGAACCTTTTCTGAGGTCGGAGCGACTGCAGTAGTGTGCATTAAGACGGATCCATTCACTTACATGTGTATACACGTGTGATCTATAGTTTAGTTAACCCCTTGCCGACCAGCCGCCATCATTATACTGTGGCAGGTCGGCACAATCCCGCGAGCCGTCATAGCTGTACGTCGGCTCCTTCCCGATAAAAAAAATTGCAGATCACCGCCATTACTAGTAAAAAAATAAAGAAATAATAAAAATGCCATAAATCTATCCCCTATTTTATAGACGCTATAACTTTTGCAAAACCAATCAATTTTCCCCTTTTGCGATTTTTATTACCAAAAATATGTAGAAGAATACATATCGGCCTAAACTGAGGAAAGGATTAGCTTTTTTAAAAAAAAATTGGGGATATTTATTATAGCAAAAAGTACAAAATATTGTGTTTTTTTCAAAATTGTCGCTCTTCTTTTGTTTATAGCGCAAAAAATAATAACCGCAGAGATGATCAAATACCACCAAAAGAAAACTCAATTTCGTTTGGTTACAGCGTCGCACGACCGCGCAATTGTCAGTTAAAGCGACGCAGTGCCGCATCGCAAAAAATGGCCTGGTCATTAAGCAGCCAAATCTTCCGGGGCTGAAGTGATTAATATGTAAAGTTTTTAAAAAAAGGCAATTTATTCTTAAATATCTCTATGCAGTGTTAAAATAACCAACTATATGGTTAGAAAGCAAAATCTCTAATCCACAGACAGAAAAGATATATATTGTATATACTATTAGGAGGTTGAATGTGGTAAATATCAGACTTAGATCAAATTTTTTATTTAAAGAAAAAAAATAATAATTATAATGTTTTGCAGTTTTCAGACAGAACTGTAATATATTATGTATGATAGGCTCCTTGTCATAGGCAGGTGATAAAAGCTCCCTGCGCCTGCTGTCACTTGGCCATACAAAAACAAGGTCTTCCTTCAAAAAACAAAACAAAAACAATGTCCTAGGTTCCCAGAGTGTGTGTTTCAGGGAGACATGGACCCAAATCCAAAGTAAAACTACTCCAAAAGATCCCCCGGGTACACGCCGCCTCCCAAAGAATAGAGCCCCCTCAAATGCCAGGGCCCATAGTCAGTAGGCAAGAGGCTAGCTTGCAGTCCCCTCCAAAAGACCCTGTCCTGCTAGGGTCTGTCACAGGGTGTATTTTGGTCACGGAGAAAAAAAACAAAAAAAGTCAGAGGTTCTAACCGTTCTAACCCTTTCTCCTTTTGCGTTTTTGACTTTTCCGTTCTTAGAGAGATTTCCCATCACGCCAGACAGGAAGCTGGAGAAAATCTTGCCAATTGGATAACAGAGGGCAATAAAAAAAACTGACAGAAGCTCAAACTCTTTCCTGCTACATCCAAAACAAGATAAGATATTTTGGCTAGTTGTCACATACAAACTGTAGTAAAATATTGACAGCATTGATGCATTCATTACTAAGCAAGAATAATATAGTGTAGATGTGACAAACAGTTGTGGGCCAGTTACATATATAATTGAAATATTTAACCAAAAAAACCCAAAAAAAACAAAAACAAGAAAAAACAAAAAAAAAAAACATATTGGTGTCCAATTTATTGAAGCTGGTCTGTCTACGGCAATCTGATATGAACCTAATTTAATAGAAACCTGTATGGAGTAGAGTGCAGGGGCTGTTGCTGCTGAAATTTGAAAAATGCTGGCTGCCTGTGTCTCTGACCTCAACGCTTGAGCCAAATCCTAATCTGCATACATGACAAATAGTAATGAAGCTGCAGGATTAGTTTGACACTTGGGATAGTAGTATTTTCAGAGGCAGAGGTCAGCATAAAGCAGCTTTTATGCTTCCTCTCTACAGGGTTCCTATAAATGCTCAAGCTTTGGACATTCTGATGGACTTCCATATATAACTGGATTATTTGTCCAATAGCACAAATTATGCTTCCCTTACTATAAAATATTTAGACAATGGGGGGTGTTTTACTAAAGGCAAATAGATTGTTCAGTTTGCAAGGGAAGTTGCACATTGCAAGAGACATTTCTCCAGAGCTTATTAAATGAGGTGAAGCTCTGCTGACCTGCCAGCATCTAATCATGCGCAAGCAAAATTTTAATTTTTCTCTTGCAAGTGAATGGAGTGAGTATTTGTTGCAAAGTGAAATTCCACCTCATTCACTAAGCTCTAGGGATAATTCTCTTGCAAAGCACAAGCTGCAAAGTGAACAGCCTATTTGCATTTAATAAATCAACACCACTGCCTCTACTTATTCCAATTACTTAAAGATCTGTGATTGGCTGTAACATTACAATGATTCTTTCACTGGGAAAGTTTTTGTATTTAGCAACTTTTTTTTTTTTAAACATACAAAATTTTAATTGCTACAATAATGAGAAAGGAAAGTCATTGTGATCCTAGATTTTTCTGCTCTTCTGTAGACTTTTCCTTGGATCCCAACTCTGACTTACTCATAATGACTGGAATACAATGTCTTACAGATGTTTCACTTTGCAGAATCATTTTCAAAGACAACATTACTGTTGAAATATTGTTTGATCTTCTGCCTCAAAAAAAACTTTGGAATATCACATTTTTCAAGTTCCAAAAACTGAAGCAAATGAACTTTAAACTTTACCTTCATCATCAAAAACAATATTCATGAATGAAAAACAAACTTCTTTATTCCAACTTGAACCATTGCCTAGTCATTTATTTCATATACTCCAATCTACCTTTACCTTTTAAATACCTTTTCTCATCAGCAGTATATAGCATTCTTAGAACTTTTATCAGTGTCTGGTTAAAGCTTGTAGGAGGAGGTTTCATTGTACTCTGACTTTCCTATGAGGCTGCAGGACCCCTGACCCTCTGTCTGGACAGTGCCGATTGGTCCTGTGCTGATCACCTGCCCCCTCCCAAGAAAAAAAAAAAACTCTAGCAATACACACCAAACTGAGCATGTGCAGCTTGCTTCCAAGGCTCTGTGCAATCAACAGATGGACTAGGGACTGTGGAAGTAGGGGAGGATCAAAGACTGGATCAAACAGCCTTTTTACACAATGGGCAGGATTAACCCCTTAGGTTCCACAGTGAGTATAACAAGCATGCTTTACTGCATATACAGACTTATTTTACTGTTGTGAGTTTAGTAACACCTTTAACTGTGTTGAATGAAAAAAATTACCCAATACCACTATCCACATATTTGAGGTGGATAAGGTAATTCCTCCCACTGTCCTATTGTGTTCTGCCAGAGGGGAGGTTTCCCTGCCACCAGAATACACTGATCAGAGCTGCCGGCTATAGCCGTCGGCACTGATTATCCGGGAAAGGCCCTGCTGAAGTGGCCAAATTTCAATCCATGTATGGTCACCCTTAAAGTGGTTGTAAGCATCTAAATCTAAAATGAAACATGAACAAAGCATATCCTCTTATGTGTGTACTTGTCTCACCCTATAGCACTTAGAGGAGAGAGTGGACACTATCTAAATGAGTCATTTCTGACATTTTTTTCCCAGACAACAGGCAATCCTGGGAGATGGCCCACCTTCATCTTTAGCACACAGCAGGTGATTGACAGCCTCAGATGTGCATGTTTTCCAGTGAGGCTGTGTGTGTGTGTGGGGGGTGTCCTGTCCCTCCACTCAGGTTTCAGATTACCTTCAGCTCTGTGTCGTACATTGTGTGACATTAGATCTTCGCCATTGCCTGCTGGAAGCTGAGAAATACCAGCTAAACTGTGTACTTTAGAACAGTGGTCGCCAACCTTTTGGACCTCACGGACCACTGAACTCACAATTTTAAATCCCGCAGACCAACATGAATTTTACATGCCTTCTCTACACACAGCTCCTGATCTCTGCCCCCCCTCCCCCTGGATCAAATGGCTGCCTTATACAAACAATGCTCTGGCTCTCTGTCCCCTCTGCATTACTCCTTCTTCACCTCCGGCTCTGTGCACTTCTCCTGGCACCTCCCTCTGAGTTCACAGGAGCGGGAACCACAGAGGAGGCATTGCGTACCAGTATTGACTGTCAGTGCGCATTAAGAAGAACATTGGAAACATAGGGCGGGATACATCCGCCACAATGTTGATTTGCGTGAGAAGCTCTGGGGACCACTAAAATTTTCTCGTGGACTATCAGTGCTCCACGGAACACTGGTTGGCAACCGCGGCTTTAGAAGGGCGTGGAGGAAAGAGGGCTGCAGATAACATGTACAGGTTATGTAGGAGGATTTAATTCATCACTGTGTATCACCTGAGGCTAGTCACTTTGGGGGGGCCTATGTAAGCGCTTTTTATCGCTCGAAGTTAGATGGCTCTGTCCAGTCCAGTGCTGGAAGCGGTCTTTGCCCAGTTCCTGAAATGGTGCTCTCCCTTTGGCAGGGGTTTAGTTACTTAAGGCAAATCCACTTTGCACTGCAAGTGCACTTGGAAGTGCAGTCGCTGTAGATCTGAGGGGGACATGCAAGGAAAATAAAATAAAAAACTGCATTTTTGCTTGTACATGATTGCATGATAAAATAAGCAGAGCTTCTCCTCATTTCAGATCTTCCCCTCAGATCTAAAGTGACTGCACATGCAAGTGCACTTGTAGTGCAAAGTGGATTTGCCTTTAGTAAATCAACCCCATAGATTTTTCTAGAGGAATTTTGATCAAATTCACCAAGGAAAAACTAAAATGGCATTTTAATGAAAAAGAATTTGATTTCTTATTTTACAGTGTCAGTTAATATGCAAATTGAAAACTCATTTTTTTTTTTTATTACTATCCATCAATGTATATGGAGGAAAAATAAAAATGTATAATATCAGCACATTTCTCCCAAATGTCAGGTAACACCTGCACATTTTATCTCAAATAGCTGCATGTATAGATAATGAATTTGTTTCATGTAGAAAGCAGATTAGCAGTTGATGAAAAAAAGTGTAACAGTAATGTTTCTGACAGCACAAAAAAAAATACAGATGCCTTATTGTAGTTTGCAGTTGGCATTAAACTAAATTAGTAGATGTAACTCACATCAGTTTAAGCATTAATATAAACCATTATGCTTTAGATTCAAGCATATGTCATCACAGTGAATATTAGAGTATGACTGATGTGATATGGTGCAGCAACAGATTTCAGACAACACACCATTCCCTCTACTAGGGCCAGATGGAGCTCACTGAAGCAGGTGCAGTCCAATGAGCCTGGTGACAGCTCTGTTTATATTGGATTCACTTCCAGCCAGCATCTGTTGATTAACAGAACATCTCCAAGGAGGAGATCAGGATTTCTGTCTGATAGGCTCATTTAAACAATCTTGCTTTGTGCATGGTAAATAGGTTTTGCCACCTTCAACATTATGTTGCAATAAAAGGAGACCAGACCTTTTAAACAAAGGACACTGCTCCCCAAGACAGCATTTTATAGTTAAAGCGGAGGTCCGCCCACCTCTGAAAAATTTAAAGCCAGCAGCTACACATACTGCAGCTACTGACTTTGCAGATGCTTCCACCATGTCAGAGAATGGTGGATGTAAAAGATATATATGCTAAATTTCAAGAAGATTGGATAATATTTAGAGGTTGCACACTTTGATCTGTTTTGTAAAAGTAGGCAAAAAATATGAATTTTCAATGTTAATTACTTTTATTGGGAAAACTAGAAGTCACAAACTTAAAATACTATTAAAACTATACACTAAGATTAATAGGTAATACGATAGGCAAAACATGTGTTATATTAATCAACTTTGAACGATGCAATACCTTGTTTTGTTCACTTGGTGACGACTTTTCTGTGATGCTCGACTACCCTCAACAAGAATTGTTTTTGTTGTTCATCCCTGACTGATTCGTTATACTTTTTTATCAGAGCAATTCCTCTTTCTGCGGTATCATTGACAACCTTAAGAGCGTTCACATGACTTCTTAGAGAATCACTGCAGTATTCGGTCACGTTGTGGATCCCAAACAATTCAAAGAACGTCTTTGTTTTATTAGTAACGAAATGGCTCAGGTCTTTTCCTTCAAAAACCATGTTTTTACCCTCTAATCGTTTCACTTCCTTTTTCTTTGCAGGTTTGGTTTCTAAATTTTTAGCCATATTTTCCTTAACAGCCTCAGTAATACCTACGTCCAAAAAAGCCAATCCTATGTTTGTTTCTGACAGATACCAAAGGTGTCTCTTAGCAACTGTGAGAGCACATTTTCTGAGGTCTGCATCTGGGTAAGTACTCAAAAGCTGTAACATATTCAAATCATTCTTTGGAGCCCATCGACTTACAATTGCCTCATTCCAAAAGCGAACATATATGGAGGCTGACAAAATGTGCAACCCGTTTCATTCCTTCCAATTGTTGGTGAGGAATATTCAACGGTTTAGTGAAGAGGACAATTTTAAGTGCATATATTGCCTTTTGCCATCCACCTTGCTTGATGCAGTGCCCCTGGGATCCTGAAACTGAAGTCGTTTTTAGACCAACCTCCTAGGTACAGGAGTGAGTTGTAATAACTCTTTGTAGTCTTCTCTTGGATGACTTCCGTCTTTTAGGACATTTTGGATGTAGTTAACCATTTTCACTCGTTCTTCTAGAAAGCCTTGAACGGGACTTTCTTCATCCAGCATTGTTGTATGACTTCTTATCAAGTGAAGCCCACAGACTTTGCTTTGATAAAAGTGATCAATGTGTGCAACCCCTAAATATTATCCAATCTTCTTGAAATTTGGCATATATATCTTTTACATCACTGAGACTCGGGGCGTAAGCAAAGTCATATGAAAATCACGTCTTTGGAAAAATGAAACACCCTAGGCTCCAGTGCTGCAGGAAGATGCATGAACCACTAAGCCACTGTGCTACCCTAAGCACAATCTTTTTTTGTATTGGATATAATAGGGAAAAGTTAAAAACCCCCATCATATTTTGTCCTACAGACAACTAGAATAGTGGAGAAATGTCTCCAAAATGAGGGAAATCTTCTCTAAGGCTGGCCATAAGCGTTTCGAATCTCAGCCGGTTCAGTAGGAACCATTAATGGGCAGGCTGGATGTACCAAGTTGATCAATCACTTGGGTACAACCAGCCTGCCGGATTCTCTTGCGGTTATCGGTAGCAGCTGCTAGCAATAATCACAATAATAATCGCAATAATAATTCTCCCGGCGGACACGGCTTCAGTCACCCGCCCCCCCGTCAGGAGGGATTCCCCTCTCAGCACTGTTTGTGTTGATGGGGTAATCATGCAAATTTCTTTCCTGCAACCAAGAAGTTTGCACCATGTATGGCCTGCTTTAGGCATGTCTCAAGGGGCTTTCATTAGTGTCTGAATTGCTTCTCTCCCCCATATGAACCTATGGGAATGCAAAAGCAGTTTAAGGTAGGACAAATGCAAGTCAGAAGGAGTCAACTACTGGTCATTGCAGTTTCACTGAACTCAGAATGGTCCCATAAAGGTTTTAAAACAGAAGTTCGTTTTTTGTTTTTTTTTGGAATCATACTTACCTAGGTGGATGCTGCATCCCCCCACCTGCTCTAAGGGTGAGAACTGAGCAATCAAGCACTGCTGATCTCTTAGTTCTCACTGCTCCATGAGCAGAGAGTTGGTGACTGCCGCACCCCCCCTGCACTCATTGGAGCGCTGGGCTGTGGAGGAGGAAGGAGTAGCTAGCTCAGGCTCTTGGCCAGTCGCTAAGAGGCTTAGCTAGGTGTCGGCCAGGCTCCTGGGTGGATTCCGACTATATGATTGCAATCTTTCCCTAGCCTGGACCAGCTCAGACCTCAGCCGACAGCTGAAAATGGGTCAGCTAAAAATGGGTCACAGGAGTGCAGAAAGAACTGCACTCCTATGATCCACAGGAGAAGTACAGCCAAATAAGCTTTGGTTGGCCTTTAAAATGAATGTCAAAAGCAAGATGCATTAGCCCATTAACACAAGTCCTTAGTTAGGACAGTGAGAAAAGTGTCCCCAGTGGAACACTTACCCTTTCACCTTGTTACAGTGACACCTAAAATTTTGGACCTCACCTTCAGTCCTGGTCACTAGGATGAATAGAAAGGCTTAATCTTCCCATCCAGAACATAAAACAGCAATCAAGGCCTGGCAGGCTTGATAGTCCTTCCTACTCTATCCAAAGAAAAAAGAAAAAAAAGGGGGATTTTTTGGGTACTCACCACAAAATCCCTTTCTCGGTGTTCATTAAAGGACACAGCTTGGTACTTAATCGCAGGGTTATAATGTCACTTCCAGGGGTAGGACACTAGGCACACAAATAAGACCACTGTCTAGGGCTGGCCCTTGCTGGTGGCCAAACCCCCCATCTGCTAAAGCAGCTTAGTTAGTAACAAAAAGTAGGACAACAAAAACATAACTAGGGGGGCAGGAGCTGTGTCCATCAATGAATGCAGAGAAAGGAATTTTATAGTGAGTACAAAAAGAAAAAGAAAAAACAACCTTGATCTTCTATTCATTTAAGAACACAGTCTGGTACGTTATTCTTGATAGTAGGGACGTCCCAAAACAGTGATCATTGAGGAATAGCAAAAACCAGATCAAAACCAGAACAGCCAACACTAAACCAAACTAATCTAGAGTAAACCACCTCTGGTGAAATCTTGCAGCAAACACACGCATCCAAGGAAGCAGCAACAGAAACCTTGTAAAACTTGATGAATGTGCAGACAGTCAACTAGGTGGCAGCTTTGCAGGCCTAATAACTAAAAGCTCAAGATGTGCTAACCGCCCTAGTGGAATGGGAAAGAGCCTGACCTTTCATGGCGTAGGTCTGAAAAACGGTCTGCCTAGTCAACCTCGAAAGATTAGCATTCAAAAGAGTTTGGTTAGTTCTGTATTGGTTAATTATAATTTAAACACACTATCAGAATAGAAAGAAAACTGTAAAAATTTCCACAAAAAAAACGAGGCTGGACATTTTCACAGCACACAGTTCATTTCTGGCGACTTCCATTTCTAGAAATATAAACTAACCTTAGAGAGACAGAGAGAATACGTTCAATGTCGATCTTTCTTTTGACAACTTCCTTCACTAGTCCCTTTTCTGGACCCTGTTTAACTTTTTCTCGTCCAATGAGGTACACAGATTTTGGGGTTAGTATAAAGTCCCTTTTTATGCCCTGGAAAACAGACAGACAAAATAAATTCTAATTTGTACTCTTTATAAAACGTCTTTACACCCAGCATAAAGCTCATTAACAACATGACCCATTCCATGGCAGAGAAGAGGTATATCATTTATTATCAATATACTATACACATGGCAATTTGGATGATCCCAATGTTTGCAAATCACAATGCTTGCTGACTTGCCAGAAAACAATTCCTAGATAACGCACTGTTCCAAAGTATTTACGATGCAGGATTTTTTTTCAATCTTTTTAAATTAAATTAACTTGCCAAACATTTGGGTGTCCATTTCTAGGTGACATTTTTTTAATGTACTTCATTCTCATTCATGTGGGGGAGAGCAGTATCTGGGGGCCTACTTATTTGATAAGCCTCCCCACCTGCTGACTCCCACAACCACTGGCCCGGATTGTGGGGGAAGAGGCAACCCACCATATTGAGGGCATGTGCCTGGCATGGTTTAGGAAGAGGATCGGGGTGCACACACACTGATGTGCTTTAAGGCTCTGGTATGGATTTTAGGGGGACCTCAGACTTATTTTTTGTGTGTGGGAATCCCGGTTAAAATCCAAACCATACCCAAAACCAGCACACAAACCCCCAAAAGGTCCCTCAAAGTATGTAGCAGACCCTTGGAGTGGTCTGTGTGCTGTTTACTGAACGAGTCAGTAAATGTTATCTTAGTGAACACAGAATGTTCTCTGTAGAAATTTAACAAGTTATCTCATGCTGAGAGGCCTATCATTTTTACTCCACGTGGTCAGAGCACAGCTGTGTAATCTCGGGCCACACTGAGAAACCAAGACCCTGCATACTTTCTCTTAAGATAATACCAGTCCTTTGCTTTCTATCGAATGCCGTTGATCTCGCCAGCCAGGCCTTACGTTAGAAGTTTTTTGGTTCCTAGGAATGCTTTGCAAGGGACCCCTTCATCAGCCTGATAACCAACTGGGCTTATTTTAATTTTATAAGTGTGATGCTAATCAACATTATTAGCATCTGGTTAAGCTAGTTTCCTGGATCAATTGCAAAGATAGTGCGTTATATTCAAATTCCAGTAATTATTAGTAGAATTTTATTTCTAGTTTGTATATTAATTGAGGTCATTCCAATAGTTTAGGCACTTAAAAGTGCTCTATGGTCACAGCAAACACTTTCCTTTTATAACATCAGCATTGAAATTATAATTCACAAAAGAGTTATTTTTGATAATCCAATATAAGCTTACATGAAAACTCTCCTTTCATGTTGTCAGTGCTGCCCGTTTGCTGTTCATCTCTTTCCACAACTTCCTGGATTCCCTGCATGCTTTGTGGTGCCTTCTGACTTTTTTATGTGGTTTACTTTGTATTTCTAAGGACTACATATCCCATGTGACATTGCAATCTGAAAGCTTTAAGGATGTCACTTGGGGTTTTTCCTGTACTGACTGTAGCTCCTCATGAGCACCTTCGTGTGCAGGAAGCCTATGTAATGGGGTAGCAGCAGCTGTAAGGACATAGCAGCACGTTCTAATTTGACTGGTGTGCAAGGGTGGGTGCATGCCCTGGAACATAGACCGTGTGCATTTTGGGGCTGACCGCTCACCCACCCTTGCACGCCTCTTGAATTAGAACATACAGTTGCTGTACCCCCGCAGAGTAACACAGGTTGGCATTTTGTACAGACCACAGTGCCTATGCGAATGAAGCCTTAAAACTAGTTAAATGTATATTTGAAATTAGTGTAAATGTATACTTGAAATCAGATAAGCTGTTACTAATTTTTTCAAAAATGTGAGCGCATTAATATTAATATATGTTTACATCTATACTAAATCAGAACTCTACACTATGCTAGTGCACAGTAGTGTTCCCCTGTTTGTATTTTTAGGTCTGAAATGCTCTCCCAGACCGCTCGCTGCAAGGCAAAATTGGATTAAGGAGTTCTATTATACAGGCGGTCCCCTAGTTAAACATCCGACTTACAAACGACCCCTACTTACAAACGGGGGGGGGGGAGACAACAGGAAGTGAGAAGAAATCTACCCCTAGGAAGGGAAATTCACTACTTATTATGGGAAAAAGGTACCTCCACTGGTGCTTTATCACCAAGGCTTGTTCCCACAACAACCCAAAATTTTCAAAATCCAATTGTCATTGGGACAGAAAGTGAGGTGAAATCTTCTGAACAGGGGCACACACAGAAAAAATAGTTTTTTTGGCTGGAGCTACACTTAAAAAATGTACCTGTTCCGACTTACAAACAGATTCAACTTAAAGAGGAGGTCCAGTCAAAAAAAAAAAAAATTAAAAGTCAGCAGCTACAAATACTGCAGCTGCTGACTTTTAATTGGACACTTACCTGTCCCAGGGTCCAGTGATGCGGGGGATCGAAGCCCCGCTCGTCTCCCCCTCCGTTCAGCGGCGCCGGCATTGCAACTGTGGGCGCCGGGCTGTGGCTTCACAGCCTGGCACCCACTGCGCTTGCGCGAGCGGCGCGCCGTGATTGGCCGCTCAGTCACCTGGGACCTGTAATGGGTCCCAGATGATTGACAGGAGGGAGCAGAGCTAAGCCCTTCCTGTGCCGAGGGGGAAGTGATGTCACTAGCCCAGGCACTGGAAGAGGCAGACTACAAGGGACCCCCCAGCAGCAGGCATTTAGAGGCAAGTAAAAAAAAAATATCCAAATTTTTTTTGTATTTTTTTTTTTAGCATTTTCCATGTAGTTTTTTTTTTGGGTGGAACCCCACTTTAAAGATAAAACCTACAGACCCGATCTTGTTTGTAACCTGGGGACCGCCTGTACTGGGGTTACAATTTGTGTAATTATTTTAATGTCTTTCATATCGTACAAACTCATTATTACTGTAAGTAACATAGTTTGTGACATTTGAAAGTTTACATAGACTCCATTCTCTCTAAGCCCCAAAAAGTGTTCTTTGTGCTTAAAAGCAATTTTTTTAGTATGTTTCGTGGCTGTTAAAAATGAACAGCAAAAAAATAAATAAAAAGAAGAAGCCCATGAACAAAGAAACATAGATAGGAGATTAGAGCCATGGAAAAGGATGTCAAGTGACAACTTGGACCATCACCAGGATCAACTTAAAGGTAAGACTCAATGCAGAAGCTTTACAGTATGGTTTTGAACACCTAGCACTGGGATCAGTGATCAGATAATAATACGAATAATAATAATTAAATATTGTTTCACTTTGAATAGTTTGATCCAAACAGTCCAAGCACTGCTGTGTTCCAGCAGCAATACCAGTGAATTCTCCTTGGCTGATGCATATAAAGAGTCATGCTTGGTATCTCCGCCATTCAGGAGAAGCCTTTTATTTTGATTGGTGTAGGTATTGTTAAGCCGCCTGCCTCTCAACCCTGGTCAGAGGAAGCCTTGTATTCATTGGTAAAAAAAATACAAGGCTTCCCCTGAATGGTGGAGATGCACCAAGAGAGACTCTCTTTATAGCAGCAGAAGGGAAGTAGCTCTTAATTCCGCTAAAACATAACGCCACTTATTTTATGTAGGTAATGCTAATACAGCCTTTTACATATCTCAATGTTTGTTTTCATGCACTCAATAGAAACAATTATATAGCAGCAATATCAAACACCCTAAAGTGTCATAAATGTGCACTTGTATATAAAGCGTGTATAACAGCAATGTGTAACTGCCAATCAAATATATAAAAGGCTTAAAAGTATATATTCTCAAATACATGTGCACTATCAGTAAATAGTAAAAGATCGTCCATATAAATAAAAAGCATCCAGTGCTCAAATTATAAAAAAGTGTCCCATCTGTCCTGGTTTAACAATTAGATGCCTTCCATAGTGTAAATCTAATATATGATCCAGTTTTGCATCCCATCAATATCTTTTCGGGTATTTACTTTTAAAATCTATTTTCCTGATTGGCCAAGCTCAACAACTGAAGTCTACTTTAATTGGTTTAACTTACTTTTGATCTGCGGTCATACTTGGTCACAGTGTCTGCAAAGTCTACTTTTTCCCGCTTTCCCAAAAACTGTCGAAGTTCTGGATGTTCCTCCATACCAATGTAATCTCCAATGAAATTCCGATTAATGCTATTGCGCCTTCTTTCTTTTTTGTTTAGGAAAAGATCAGAAGCTGTAACAGATAAAATTAGACACACAATTGTGACAATAATTAAAAAAATTATATTTTTTATTGTGTAATAGTGGAAGACTAAATAATATTCCCTGAGATCCTGACACTACAAAACATATAAGCAATGTAATGTCTATTTACCAGACTTCTCAGTACAGTTTTACATGGAGATAATTTTTCTGCCGTTATCTTGGCAGCTTGTGGTTAATTGCTTAGTACTTCTGCAATGTGTGCAACGTACCATGGGGAACATTATCTCCAGGTCATTTGCATGCACTTTCATGTTTGCATAGCTTTTCTGCAAGTGCTCTGGTTTTCTAACAAAGCCCCAAATCATAAATGGTAGGTCACCTGTGCCTGAATAAACAGGCCATGACTGTGTGTGCTTATAAAGGTATGGTAAAACACATTCTATCATAAACCTTCCTAGGAAAGGGGCTGACTTTTACAAACATTCTGAAAATATAGCACATTATTGAAAGCAATACATTCCAAACCAGGAATCTCCAAACTTTCTACACAAAGGGCCAGTTTACTGTCCTTCAGGCTTTTTCTTCAATTTTTTTCTGACATCAGTGAGTGAGAGTAAACAGTGACCCATCATTGGTATTAGGGGAGGAATAGTGCCCCCATTGCTGGTGTCAGTGGCAGGAATTTTGCCCTATTGCTGGTGTTAGCGGGCAGAGTAGTTTCTCATATCAGTGGGAGGAAGTGCCCCAAGGGCCACATAAAGACCAGCAAAGGCCTGCATTTGGCCCCCAGGCCACAGTTTGGAGACCCCTGTTCTATACCAATGACAAATACTTGTCATATCTCCTGGACAGGCATCCACAAATAAAAATAAATAAATACATACATAAATCGACAGGGTTCCAACCATTCTTTATGCTATCCAAAGCTACAAAAATGTTTTGATTTGCGTTATGCCATTTAACATATAAAACATACTGGTGAATTAGGCATTTTATTTATAGGACACTGCTGGCCTACACATATGACAGACAAGTCAGCCTATTTCATACCTTTTTCTCGCATTTCCACATATTTTTTCCGGGCTACATACTTCCTCCAGGCTTTCTGAATCGTTCGAGCGTAGCCATCATACTTCCTTTCACGCATCTCCTCCAACAGAAATAGCTACACATGGCGAAAAAACAAGAATCACATAAACACTCATAATACAGATATGTATAGATTAGTCTGATACATTAGACTCTGCTGGGTGCACATGTGCTTGTGGCGAGTCGTTGACACCTATTTTCTTTACAGCACATATATTTTATTATAATCCTAAAATATCGCCAAGAGGACCTATACAACTGCTTTTTATTTTTACTTTGGGATTAATTTATAAAGAACTTACATGGTCACACGCCCAGAGAAAGGTGTATGTACATTCGTTTTGTGGGAATGGGGCAAAAAACAAATTGTAAAATTGGTTATATTGGTGCTGTTTGAATGTAAAGAATTGATTCTAAACAGAAAATACCACATTTGGCCAATACATGGAGCGAAGTATTATAGGAAATTTGCAATGGTTTATATTTGATAAAGCACAGGATATAGCCTATTTAGATTTGTTTTTTGCCTCATTTACAAGGAGCAAATGTTTATGCGCTTTTACTGGGTGAATAGCTATGCATTGCAAACTCTTTATAAATCACCTCCTTTGTAATGTATGCTTTAGTACATTAGTACATTAGTAAGAGGAGGCCACTGGTTAGCATTGATACCATGCAGTTTTCTAAAAGGCTACCACTACAATTGCTCTACACTCATTTATATAAAACTCTACATAATTTTTGTGCATCTACAGTTACATTTTTATTCTACCCATCCTAAAAGAAAAAAAAATCTGCAATTTGCCCGACAAGCTTTTTTTGGGAATCGGTGTCAGATTGCTGGTTTTTGGTTCACGCTTAAAGTAGAAGAAAACCAGAGCCTTGTCTTGGCTTGTTTGCCAGTGTCAGGCTTCCAGCTACATTTTATATTAGGCAGAACTAGCTAGTAAACTGCAGACCTTATAACAGCTCTGCACACAAATAACTTTGACCTACAACTTAAAAATACAGCATTTTACAAGGTTCTCTCCTTTTTTTTGTCCATTTTAAAGATTTTCATCAATTTATAAAGGTGATGTCAGATTATTAATAAAGCTTTGTGATTGGGCAACCAGTAGCAAGATCTATTAAGAAATGCAATCTTCATACTTGTTCTTAGTAAATGTCTCAGAAAGTTGTGAAATCATTTGGTCAACGTGATAGACAGGCAAGTAACATTTTCAGATGAACCTATTGACAATTCCAGTACTGATGTTCCCTTGACTACTGCAAAAGGCATTTAGCCGATTTTTCCCAGTTGCACAAGCGTGCCACATATCCATGCTTTAATACTCTGTCTCCGACCTGGTACAAATCAAGGAAGGCAGAGTACTTTATCCACATACTTGTTCAGTGTCTGATTTTTAAAATACCGAAACCACCAAATTAGCATAGCAACCAGGGAACTAGGATTTTCAGAAGCAGTGGGTAGCAATGGAAGCCTCTATAATCCTCTGAGACAAACTACCACAGAGCGGATATTTTGTTAAAGCGGTTTTGTGCTCTGGTTTGGTCACTCTACATCACTGACATTGCTACCTATGCAAGGACAACAAATCTACCGTCTTTTGGATGCTCATTATCACCCCTGACACTGAAAACCATGCTCTTTTTCAAAGTCCATTCAATCACACTTCCAAACCAAACTCCAGCCAAAACAATTTTTCATGGTTTTGGAGCTCAGGCAAGTTCAGATCCTAGTTTAAACCCACCTGAGCGAACCCTGCCATGAAGCAGTCATCTGTATTGTGCCAATCATAAGCGGTCGAGGCATTCTGGTGACAGCTTCCTAGTGGGATCGCTCAGGTGGTTTTTCAGAACTAGGATTCACTCTTCCCTATTAATGTGTAAGGAACAGCTGTTAGGCTTTAATATCTATGTCCCAAATGGGAAGATTTCACCTCACTCCCCGTTACAGTGACAAGGTATCAGAGGGACAGGAAGTGATGAGATGTTTCTCCAAAGATGTAAGAAGCTGTAACAAACACACTTCTAGTAGAGGTGGCAAAGGTTAGAATCTCTGTTGTGGTTTATTAGACTATAATACATCAAACTATACTGCACTGACCCCATGTAATCCTTTTTGAGGGGTGGGTGCTTGGCTAAGTGATGACACTGCACAATTTCAAGCATAGAAAACAGCCAACACTCACAAAATGTTCCAGAATGACAGTTTATTGAAGTCCCATATAAGCAGACATTGAGATAACAGACCCTCTTTCTCAAGGCAATAGAGATCCCGTCTGTCTGTCACCTTGAGAATGAGGGTCTGCCTACTCATGAAATAGTGTTTTGCCAATATGGGAATTCAGTAACAGTAAACGATCATTCTGCATTGTGAACCGGTAATGCAAAATGTCTGTGTCCACCACTGTGAATGCCAGCCAGGGAAGGAGCTTGTCTCGACTCCAAGCAAATATGAGGCAAAAGATATGTCCCCCGTGAAGCCGCACATCAATGTGGACCCACTCGTATTGGAGTGAATGGCGGTCTCAGCCTGGGCTCCCATCAGGCCATGCCCACATGTCAACGGTGCTTCACGGACATATTTTGCCTCAGGCATATTCTGCATTGTTGTGCATTGAGTGCTGGCTTTTGGATTAATAGCCGTCAGGGGAATGCATGTCACTGGAACAAATTTCTTGTCTTTGTAGCGCAAGACCAGGAGATGAGGGGATATCTCCAAAAGCAATACAAAGAAAAAAAAAAACCCTAAATCTGTACTTGAGCCCATTCATTGAACTTTGCACACCAAGCTGGTGCAGAAATTTTATTGCAGCGACGTGTCTCTATTATGTGGTTTCACGTATGAAAATGGCCTCAATTCTGCTGCAAGGACTGGTTTGTTATTTTTTCTGGCCATGTACTTACTGTCTACACATACAATGAAGTGGTGTCATGTTTACCAAGCTCAGGGTAGCTCACTTTACTTCAGTTTCAGCTTTTCGTATTTTTATTTTCTGATGAAAGTTTTGTTTAATTAGTCTAGAATTGAAAGCCTTCTCCATGCACAGGGCAAGATTCCAGCAGATCACGCTATCTTAACCAGACCACCAAAATTTCTGCCTTTTAGAACACATGAACAAATCGTCTCCAAGCTAAACACAATAGTGGTTGAATCTGGCTCTGGAAATACCACTCCATCCGCCTATTACATGTACAAATAATGGTGCTCTGTGCTGCACAGGAAATTTCGAGGCCACAAACATTGTGATCGGTAGGGTGTTCTGCAGAGCTTGTGCTAACAGCTGTCAAGTATTAACAGTTTGCTACCCATATGAAGTCAGGAGCAGCAACAGGGTCCCGGTATAAAATACTGCTGATTGTTGACAAATGAGTTTAAAGTGAATTATTCACATTATTTTCATACAAATAGATTTGTTAAAATGGTTAATTGAGAAGTTAACAGAAAATAAATACCAATTTCCAAATCTGACACATTATGAGCAGACATAATTTCTTCAGTAAGTTTTATCTTTAAAAAAATACACGTAACAGAATTGCCAAAAACAACCCTTAAAAAGTGTTACTAAACCCAGTAACATGAAAATAGTTAATCCGTCACCCCCCCCCCCCCCCCCCCCCCAGCTTATAAACCTTATTTTTACATTAAAATACTGCCACTATATACCTTTTTAGCTGATCTGTATACCATGGTCACATGATTAACTGCAGGGTTTGCCTAAGTGCTGAGTGTTCGGGTAGGAGGAGATTTCCACCATAGCCTGTGTCCTCATGCTGTTATGGGAGGCAGATCATCCATCAATCAAGATGTGACATCCCACCCTCTGTGTACTTTTTTGGTTACTGGGCATGGAGGAGGAGGGAGGGACTGGGCTGTCATTTAGAATCTGTATACACGCCCAGATGTGTGATGTCATACCACGTGACCTGAAAAGCTCAGCTCAACAAGGAAATGTTCTCTCCAGCAATAGAGACCAAACTGAGCATGTGCAGCTTTACTACCTTCACTGTGTCTCATCTGGCCTTGCCAAGAGAGATCCTGCAGGGGGGGGGGGATCTGTTATTACAGGATCAAAGAGCCTTTTTACACAATGCAGAGGATTAATCACTTAAAGAGGAACTGCAGTCTGTTCACATAATTTGTAATAAAAACATCTTTGCCATTCTGAAGCTTCCCTCCAACCACTTTGCATTTTTTATATAAACCGTGATTCTGTACTTGCCAAATATGCTGCAGGAATCTGCCCCCACGAAGTCTGGCTGCAGCCATTTTAACTGTGGGCAGCTGAAGCTGCTGTCTGTTCACTTCTTAGATTTACACACACTACACACACACACCTCCTGCCATTTACTGGGAAGCTCAGTGTGCTGCTGCTTCTCCTCCCCCCAACTCTTATCCAGCTTATCAGAACAGAGGGAATGTGATCCCCAATAGAAAAAAAAACATAAATGCCTTTTTTTCCTTTTTGTAGATCTATACACAAATGTTTTGCCTTTCATTTCTATTTTAAACTGAATGGGTTGTTTCACAAGGTGATCTTTAAAATCACTTTAAGCCATAAAGACTTGGAGGAATGATTGCGTACGTTACATAAGCAGAGCTGTGCTGTCCATCAGCAGAGTATAATACAGAAGTGGGCGTTCGTATACATGGATATCAGCTACTGAATCACACTCACAGAGCAGGGGAACTGACCAGAGTTCTCTTTTTAATATTATTCACAAGATACCTTTGGAAATATATAATGTGTCATCTATTCTGTCTGAATGCTCAGGCCTAATGATGATCCACTTAGCATGAGGATAAATGCTCCCTGTGTCAGGGCCTGTCAGATGTCATTACTTTGATCAGTGTAAATGAATGAAGAGCAGCCTAAATAACTTGCCAAGTGTCACGTACGGATTGCACTCCACGTGTTTGAATTATTTTTAGCACTTTTTATTTATTCAGGTGTGGCTAACAAGTCATTAAAGAGGATGACTGTCTCATTGCAGCAACAGGTGGGGCGCCCTACAAATGACTGCAGATGCTGCAAAATTTCAGCATAGTCTGGACATTTCTCTTTTTTTGTGGTTCATTATGTTTCACATGAAGTTAGATTTTAGAATTTTGCAAGAGAGGCAAAGTATACTATAACCATGTAAATAAACAGGCAGGCAGCGGAAACCCCCCCCCCCCCCCCCCCCAAAAAAAAATGAACATGAGTAGCAAACTGAGAGTAAAGCAAGAGATAAAAGAATGTGAGACTAAAAGAAGAGACCCATGCCCGGTTCGTGAAAAGTGGTAACATTTCTGGTTGTCCATAGGCCAGTGGTTCTCAACTCCTGTCCTCAGGACCCGCTAACAAGCCAGGTTTGCAAAATAACTGAAATACATCACAGGTGATATCATTTACTGCTCAGTGATTGCAGTATTCTAGTCTGCATCTCCCCAAAGGTATTACTTAAAATCTGGCCTGTTAGGGGAACCAATGCCATAGAATCTCTTGTGGGAACCCAGACAAGAATTAAAACCTGACAGGGGTTCAAGGGGGTTTCAATGCTGTTTGTGTGACTATCACCAGAAAAGTAGGTAAGAGAAAACGTCCCCGAAAGGAAACCCGACTAAAGACTATCCCCTTCACTCATTCAAAACAAGTTCAAATTTAACCACTTGCCACCCATCCGCAATGTACTGCAGGCGAGCAGCCAGTGTAGAGACGAATCCGTACGTTGGTGCTTACATCAGGGTTAAGGGCGTGTGCATGCAAGCCCTCCGCACAGCACCGGCTGTGACTGTACACAGCAGGAGCCTGTCAGCAAGTCCCGAGCTGTGATTCATGGCCGGGACCTTCTGATCAGCTGTGTACAAATCACATCCCAGAGCACTGTGTTGATAAACATAGGGGTCCATTTATTAAAGAGGTTGTAAACCTAAAAAAAAACAAACAAAAAAAACCCCTGCAAGACAAAGGCATAATGAGGTAGTATGTATAGCATACTAGCTCATTACAAAATACTTACCCAAGAACAATGCCCTGGATCTGCGTTGGCCCTTTGAGTACAGCGCGGAAATATTTCACCGGAGGTACTTCCGGGTTCGCTGGTCCAGCGCTGCAATTGGCATGCACGCGGGAGCCACTGGTCATGGCACGACTCCTGAAGAAACGGCACCAGCACTGTTTCTTCAGTGCGCATGCACCAACATCGGCAGCAGCGCTTATACTGAAAATCTTCTAAACTGTACAAGTTTAGGAGATATTCAAGGTACCTACAGGTAAGCCTTGTTATAAACTTACCTGTAGGTAAAAGTAGTGTAACAGGGTTTACAACCACTTTAAAAGTGGAGAGTGCAAAATCTGGTGCAGCTCTGCATAGAAACCAATCAGCTTCCACTTTTTTGCAAAAGCTTAATTGAACGAGCTGAAGTTAGAAGCCGATTGACTACCATGCACAGCTGCCCCAGATTTTTACACTTTCCAGTTTTAGTAAATCAACCCCATAGAGCTCTGTACAGAGGGAGCGACCTATCAGTTTATTATCACTGCAAAGCAGTGATGAGAAACCGAGATCTAGTAATGAAAGCACCACACTTTACACATAGTACACATAGTTAAGCACACATTTAGCCTCTTGATCGCCCTAGATGTTAACCCCTTCCCAGCCAGTGTAATTAGTACAGCGACAGGCATAGTATTATCACTGATCACTGTTTTAATGTCACTGGTGATGTCAGCGGCAGTTAGTCAGTTTCACCCAGCATCAGTTAGTGTCAGATTTCCCACTGCACTATCCCAGTCCCATTATAAGTCACTGATCACCACCATTAGTAGTATAGAAAAAAATAAAAACTCCAGTATATATACACCATAGTTTGTAGGCACTATAACTTTTACGCAAACCAAAATATACACTTATTAGGATTTTTTTTATCAAAGATATGTATCAGAATACATTTTGGCCAAAATTTATGAAGACTTTTTTTTTGTAAATGTTTTTTTTATTGGATATGTTCTATAGCAGAAAGTAAAAATATCTTTTTTTCAACATTTTTGGTCTTTTTCCACTTCTATCGCAATAAATAAAAAAAAATACAGTGGTGATCAAATACCACCAAAAAAAAGCTCTATTTGTGTGAACAAAATTATATATATATTGTTTAGGTACAGCGTTGCATGACCAGTTGCCAATTGCCAGTTAAAGTAGTGTAGTGCCGAATAGCAAATAACAGCCTGGTCATGAAGGGGGTAAAATCTTCTGGAGCTCAAGTGGTTAAAAGAGAAATGTAGATTTCAGAAAAAGAAAAAAAAAAAAAAATTATACTCGCCTAGGTTGATGCAACATCAGTCCCTCGCCGCTTCTAAGAGAACTAAGAGATCAAAGACAGCTGACTGCTCAGTTCTCAGACTTCAGCGAGCAGAGAGCCAGAGACTGTTAGTAACTGGCTCTCTGCTCTGCCCCTCCAGAGCTCATTAGAGTACTGGGCTGGGAGGAGGCCGGATCGGCTGGCTCAGGCTCTCAGTGGCTTGCTGAGAGGCTGAGCCAGCTGCATGTTCAGGCATCTGAGTGGATCCTGACCATATGGTCTAGAGAGTCTTCGTCTAAAGCCCACTGACGACTAAAAAGGTCTCACAAGAGTGCCGAACTAACTGAACCATTGTGAAAAAGCTTTGGCTATACTTCTCCTTTAAGTGTTTTTATAGGTTTCTTTTAATCTGCAATATATAAAGTGTTGTTTTCATTAGTTTGTGGACCCCATCATGCACCTAGGATACTCACCGACTCAGGAGCTTTAACGAACACTTTTGTTTTCCCCAACTGGAACTGGTCAGGTTCCATATTCACAGAATGAAGTAAATGGAGAACGCCCTTTTTCTCATCTCCACGCCATGTAGGCCAAGTTTCTTTGGTAAGAATTGCATATCTGTAAAGAAAATGCATACATAAATAGAATTTTTTTACAGACTATGATAATTTATGTAAAACACTCCATAGTAAAGGGTACAACTAGTTACTGGTCAGACTTTTCATCATATCAGATTTTGTTTAATGTGATCTCCCGCTCTCCACCTCCAACAATCAGAAAACGCTTTGCATTCATTCAGGGGTTGCAAACCATTCTCCGATTGGTGCCCTTGATGAGCAGCTGAAATTCTGGGTTCAGAGTGCAGCCGCTCAATGCGAGACTCGGAACCAAGTGGAAATCACTGGAGTCATGGGGGGTTATTTACTAAAGGCAAATCCACTTTGCACTACAAGTGCAAACTACAAGTGTAAAGTGCACTTGAAATTGCACTGAAAGTGCACTTGGAAGTGCAGTCGCTGTAGATCTGAGGGGGGCATGCAAGGAAAATAAAAAAACGCATTTTAGCTTGCACATGATTGGATAGTAAAATCAGCAGAGCTTCCCCTCATTTCAGATCTACCCCTCAGGTTTACAGCGACTGCACTTCCAAGTACACTTTCACTGCAATTTCAAGTGCACTTAGCACTTGTAGTGCAAAGTGGATTTGCCATACGTAAATAACCCTCATGGTGTCTGCTTGAGTGTTTTTCAGCTTCAGGAGCATTGGTATATCATGTGCATAGTTACATAGGTCCTGGCTGAAACAATGTAACTATGTATAAAATATCCATACCTGAATTCTTCAAGGAACACATCATAAGACTGACCGATAACAACAGTCTGAGGAATGCATGTATTCAGCATAGTACTTGCTTTTATTGGGCAACATATGGATAACAATGGGACACACTTGGATTGCGATTCAACTTTAAGAGATCAGTCCAGTATTTCACACATTTTATTGAAATGTGAAGTGTCGGCAAACCCCTGAAGTAGTTTACAATCCAACACTGCTAATGCATGGTGACAACACAGACCAAACTAGGGTCAAGTTAGGTCACAGTCAATTAGCATTGAAGTACGTTTATTCAGATTCCAGAAAACCTGAATATCCACAGGAAACACGTAAAAACATTTGGAGAACATAAACATGCTAAAGGGGATATTTCACTCAGTGCAAAAACCAGCAATGAGATGTAAAGTGCAGAAATCATACAAGTAATCACTTATTGCATCATCATTGCTCTTTGCACTGCATTACCCACATAATCCTAATGTTGTCCTGGTCAAAATTAAAGTGTTTATTACCAAAAAAAAAAAAAAGAAGATCCTGTTCCCTTAAAGCATGAATAACGGCACAGTGCTCGTACTGTGTATTTTGGCCCCCTGTATAACCTAAAAAATCTGGCTCATCCTACCTGGTACTGCCCTCCCCCCTGTCAACTGACCATGGTTCATCATGAATGCTGAGCCCCGACATCGTGGTCAGTTTACGTGCATCCGTAACCTGCAGCTCTCCTCCCTGCTCACCCCCATCCCCTCCCTGCCTGTCAGCTCCGCCCACTCCCCAGCCCTCCTCCTGGTATCATAACTACATTATAACCATACAATCCCCTCTGTAAAATAGCATTATGTGTCCCAGTGTCTGTTATATGAAAAAAAATGCAGATCTGAACCTTATATCAGAGCGTCTCCCGGCGCTCACAGCTCACTCCCTCTCTCCTCCCCGGCTGACATCAGCGGGAGTTCTTGGCCCCTCCTGCTATAGCTGTCAGACGGGGAGAGGAGCGAGCCGAGGAGTCATGTGAGCGCTGGGAGACGCTCTGATATAAAAAGGTAGAAATCTGTGTGTGTTTGTGTATATATATATATATATATATATATATATATATATATATATATATATATATATATATATATATATATATATATATATATATATATATATATACATACACACACATACATATATATACACACACATATACACACATATACACACACACATAAATATAAATCACAGTCACTGGGACACACAATGTTATTTTACAGACTGTATGATTATACTGTAGAGCAGAGATAGGCAATTAGTGGACCTCCAACTGTTGCAAAACTACAAGTCCCATCATGCCTCTGCCTCTAGGTGTCATGCTTGTGGCTGTCATAGTCTTTGCTATGTCTCATGGCACTTGTAGTTCTGCAACAGCTGGAGGTCCGCTAATTGCATATCCCTGCTATAGAGGCTTAACCACTTTAAAGCCGAGATTCCAGACGTTTAACCATGTCAATCACTGTGCTGTTGAAGTAGATGTTCCCCTAAATATTTATTATTTCTATGTGTGCTCACATACTGTATGTGTATTTTATAAATCATAGTCTCTATCATTTTCATGTACTTCTTTCTTTTGAAGTACCTGATTGACTCTGCCAGTCACCTTTCTTCCTTGCTCTAAAGTCTAAACTGACCACACAAAACAGACGTTTTCATCTTTTGAGGTACAGGACGCTGAGCAGACAAACAGCTTGCCTATATTGCATAGTTCATTCCCCCACCATACCCCTTTCACCAATCACAGCCTGCCTCTGGCACACACCCCCTTCCCAATCACAACTTGCCTTTTGAACACATCCCCTGCTCAAGCACAGTCTGCATCTTGCCTCAGGCTGAACAGACTATAGAATATAGGCATGCGGTGTGTCTGCACAGTGTCCTGTAACCCCCGTCCCCCACTATCAGGAAAAAGAAATGCATGGTCACATGACTTAACATTTAACTTGTAAAATAGGCAAAACAGATCATTTCTGAAAACAAAAAGCAGTTATAATGCCTGCATAGTTATGACTGCACTAGAAAACCTCTATCCCATAGTATATTTATAACTACTTTAAGGTTGGCTGTACTTTTCCTGTGGATCACAGGAGTGCAGTTCGTTCTGCACTCCTGTGACCCATCTTCAGACAGCGGGCGGAAGCCTGCTGTCGGCTGACATCACAGGGATCAGGCAAGATCGTGACAATGAAGTCGGGATCCGCCCACATGCCTGAACCGGGACCCAGATCAGCTCCTCATTGAGTTGCTGAGAGCCTGAGCCAGCTGCTCCCACCCCTCCACAGCCCAGCACTTAAGTGAGTGCAGGGGGCAGAGCAGAGAGCTGCTGACTGATAGTCAGCAGCTCTCTGCTCAGGGAGTGGTGAGAACCGAGTGATTGGCGGTGTTCGATCGCTCGGTTCTCAGTGTTAGAGGCGTCGGGGGACTGATGCTGCATCCACCTAGGTAAGTATGATACTTAAAAAAACCCCAAAAAAAACCCCATACATCCCTTTTAAAACTCAAAGATTTACTTCTTTGAATTTCAAAAACATAGCAATTTAGAGATTTACTGTGGAAGTATAGAGAGTATGATCTTAGCTTGCTTTACTAATTGATATATCAGATCATCAGACTACATAGGGATTGCTGCTCTGCCCTGCACATATGTCTGCATGTAACAGGCAATGAATTAACTCATAACCTATTGATATAACGGCACTTGTTTTATGTACCCTTATATTTCCTTTAATTGGCAGTCTTCCATGATTCTTGCTTAACTTTCTTATCTAACGTCCTTCGTGAACAGGGTTACTAAAAAAAGTAGCAATCAATATCATGTGACAACAAAGTACACTGAATGAAAAAGGGTAACATGGCAACTACAGAACTAGTGCAAACATGAATATATCCGTGTCATATGTGTTCACTGTGTAATGAAGTTTTTACTGTGGTGATGAAGGTGTACAAGCAGACCAGCTGCATGTTCACAAGTCTAATGTTAGAGATCAAAATTGATATTTGCCTGTTTTATTCATGGCTTCTAACCACGTTTCCAATTTATATTGCTATATGGGGTCTACTCATTTTTCATATTTTAACCACTTCGCATCTGGGTCAATTGTGGCATTTCTCCTCTACATGTAAAAAAATCAAAATTTTTTGCTAAAAAAAAAAAAAAAAAAAAAATACTCAGAAGCCCTAAACCGTAATATTCTAATATATACACACACACACATACATTAGACCCTAGAGAATAAAATGGCGGCCGTTACAATTTTTTTATTTCAAATGGTATTTGCGCAGCAATTTTTGGGGAAAAAAATACACTTTCACAATACACAATTTTAATGCAAGAAAAGATAACCCAATTGTTGGTAAAATATAAATGTTACGCCAAGTATGGAATGGCACAAAACTACGGCACTTAAAAATCTCTATAGGTGACGCTTACTTTTTTTTTTTTTTTTTAAAGATTATCAGTTTAGAGTTACAGAGGCGGTCTAGTGCTAGAAATATTGCTCCCAACATTCCCAGCGTTCTCATGTGTGGTCTGAAAGTTGTTTACATATGCGGGTGCAATCTACATATGCGTTTGCTTCTGTGTGTAAATATAAGGTGACAGGGGCGCTTTAAATTTTTTTTTTATTATATTACTTTTTTTTACTTTTACACCGTCTCTTAAATTTTTCTTTTTGATCACTTTTATTCCTATTACAAGAAATGTAAATATCCCTTGTAATAGAAATAAGGAGTGACAGGTCCTCTTTATGGAGACATCTGGGGTCAATAAGACCCCAGATATCTCCTCTGCCCTGGAAAGCATGAGATAAAAAATTTCCTCAAAAAAACATTGATCTCTGCTTTCCGTCCTCGATCACAAGGGAGGGCCCAGAGAGGCACCAGAAGGCGGTGGGAGGGGTGGGTGGGAGGCGACGTCACTTCCGGCAGGAAGTGGTTAAGGAAGGTTGAAATAAACCTCTTCGGTACACTTCACCAGTTTACAAATACTTCCATTGCGTTTTCAATGAAAAATATTTATATTACTTTAAACCTCCTGTAATTCATTATACTCGGTTGGGTGAAGCAGGAGAAAGAACATTTCTTGCTATAGCGCAATTTGTTTAGTATTTTTTTGGTCATGTTAGAATTTTATAAACCACAGTAACATTTTACAGTGAAACAAGGCAAATTAGGCTGACATACTGTTAAATGAAAAATATAAACCTAAGCATGTAATCTAAAGCAGAACTACACTGCATCTGAGCACCACAAACCAAAAACACTACCTAATTCATTTTTAATGGCAAGCATAACCGCAGCAAGGTCTGCCGGGGGGTCAGGTGTTGTCTGAGTCGCCATGTTTGAGGCTCTAGCAGGCCGCGCCGGAACTCTGGAGGCTGCAGTTTGCCTGTTTCCTTGCCCGGTGTCACCGCTCTGCCCTTGGGCATCCCCAGGGACCTCAGAGAAACGATCGAGGAAGGGTAATGTAAAGTCACACCGCTGGAACTGGCCAGATGAGAAAGTACAGATGGCAGAGCTCCTCACTACACCTCCGGTCGTCATCTTAGATACGCCTCCATCTAATTCATTTTTAATATTCAAAGCAAACTCCCCCATGCTTTATTTTGTTTAGAAATCACTTTAATAGACATCCCCCCCTAGGATTTCTGGCTGTGGCCATCTTGAGTAAGGACAAATGATTCTTAACCCATTTACTTCCTTGAATTCATCTGCTCTTAGCTCAAGCACGCATGCAGGAGAGTGAGCTTAGCTGGGGAAAAAAAAAAAAAAAAACACTCCTCCCCTCTTGAAGACTCCTGGGATGTATGACATAATTTGCCTAGGCAAGAAACCAAGAAGTAACTAAAGAAATTAAAAAAAAAAAAAAAAAAAAAAAAGTTTAAGTAAATATGATATACTCTCCTATCCATTTACTAATGCTATCAGCATGAGGATTAAAAATAATCAATGTTGATTGTGAGAGCGAAGTGCCACTTTAACGGTCAGTCTGAACTGACCAAATAAAGCATGCTTAACAGTAATTTTGTTTCTTAAAGCGACACTAAACTCTGGTTAAAAAAAAAAAATCAATTCAAAATATGTACTTTTAAAACAAACAAAAAAAAAAAACCCTGTTGCCCTTACCCTACTCCAAATTCAATGTTTTTTTTTTGGATGCTGTGATCTGACTTCCTGTTACAGGGGGATCATGCAGCATGAATGAAGCCACCCTCTATGTAAGAACGTAGCTACCCCTCTCTTGCTCGCCTCCTAGCTATATTAGAGACTGTGGACCATGGCACATGTAGTTTGCATAGAGTAGTGCACATAATGGTAACTTGCAATGCACTGCTTTTTCCAAACAAATTGAAGTGAGGGGAAAAGGAAAGATTTGGGAGCTGACGGAGGACATTGCAAATAGGCATAAAAACACAGTAAGAAACAAACAAATTTCGAAAAATAGATTACAGGTTAAAGGAGTAGTGAATGTGTATGGATTATTTTTGGAGAATAAGGATGTTGCTTAGTGCCACATTAAAGTGATCCTCCTCATCTGGGGTCCCCGGCCGGTGCTCCCGGCTCCTTCTGATTGCAAGCCGTTTGCTAGGGGGGTACTCGTGCAGATTTGCTCCAGAGCTCCACTGTGTGTGTCTATTGACACAAACAGAGTGGTTCAGCTCTGTTCCCCATTACTAGATTAGATTGGCAGCAACAGGCGGGTCCAGTGAGGAGGGAGAGAGAGAACAGTGCTGCTGCTCTCAGGCACAGTGTTGGACAAAGATCTGGCTCAGGTAAGTCTTTAGGGGGGCAGGGAGGAAGCTGTACCTAAAAAGTTTTTTACCTTAAAAGAGAAGTATGAGGTTTCCACAAAAACAAAAAAAAACAAAACAGGGCCACCCACAAATGGAAAGTCAGTGTATGGCCAGCTTTGGAAAATACTGAATTGCCATGAAAAACAATCAGCTAGCATTTCAGTTACTTTTTTAAGGAATTTTCAGTTGACATCAGAACTAGTGTGCCCATTTCATCTCTATTCCTGTTTGGGTGATAATCTCAAATTTTGTTTTTTATTTTCTACTTTCATGCTCGGTGATAATGGTAAACGGACAAAATGGGGGCACAGACAGCAATACAAACCTGACAAGTATTCTAATCCTATCCACAACCTAACTGGGCCATAGACAAATGACATCCTTGCTTGGAAGTGGAATACTGGGGTTATGACTGTAGCAATAACCCTGGTATTGTTTTTTTTTCTTTCAGCCGACGATTCACTAACTACTAAAATTTATTTGAGTGGCAGATTCGTCGCTAGATCACTTTTAGAAGTGGCAGGAGGGGGTCGCTTGCATGGTCACTCGGTCACTGGGTCCCCCCCCCCCCTCTCGCCACTTTCCAGTGGTACTTGGGCTTCCCTGGATAATCGGTAGCTCCAAGGACAGATCAGACGGTGGCAAAGGCTGGTAACAGATGAGTGTTGGAAAGATAGCCTCCGCTCATCTCTATGAGGACCATAGTTACTGCTACAGGACGGCAGCTGTGTGACCGGATCACGTATATATACACGTGATTTGGCATTTCCGCCTGTAGGAGGCTTACCAAATAATGCGACCCTCCATACAAAGTGTGGTCACATGCACATTGTGAGAGTCTCCCAGGGTGCTCTCTGCAGGCTCCACATCCTCAGAGAAACCAGAAATGTATCTGTTAGTTGTCACCATATACATCCACAACTTGCAGGGAACCACTGCACCACAGGGAATTAGCTTAGCAGGACTGATGCACATATGATAAGAGACACTCCACATAGCATAAAACCACCCATAAAAAGGAATTAAGTCTAAGCACTTACAAACGTCCAGAAGTAACACAGCATATCACATAATACAGCAACATAAAATTCCAGCTTCGCACATGCTCAGTAGCATGTATTCGGGTCAGCTCTACCAGTTTTGTCACAAATTACATCAGGGGTGCCAATTTTATTTTGGTATTGAGATTGTGAGCTGTGCACTTGTTATATACCTATATCTGTTGTGCTGAGTATCTAGTCATTGTGTCAGCAGATAATATATACATAGATTCACCTGAGTGCAGATATTTCACTTCTATAGATAAAACTAGAGGCGAGTTTCACGGGGAAGTGAACACTGCAATATCCTGCTCCGCATAACTCATTCAGGCCAGTGTACACATATGAAAAGGGTTTACACTTCCAAGGCCTACCCGAAGAAACACACAATGGTCATTCACTGTGATCTTTGCATGCAAATAAAAAATACTACACATACTAAACGTCTAAGTAAACCTCTGATTACTCATCGCTGCCAGAAAGCTGTCAAAAGAATTGACAGCAAATTGAGAAACCTACATTTCCAGTCCTGTCAATTCCTCTACACAACCTACTTTACTATAGCTTTGAGGACATGAATGAGGTCACTGACTCACAGGGTTACACCACACTAATCTTGATTGATTGTGTAATGGCCTCCAAGTGTTAAGGCTGTATAATCATAGGGCTATTTAGATTTAAAACAGTTTTGCCAACAGTAACGGATTTCAAAATGAATTCGTTTACTCTTTGTATCTCACTTATAAAGGGGTTTTACATTTTAATGAAGTGGGCAAAACCTTCATCCTTCAGTACAATGCAGTTCTTAGCCTCCATGTATGATTATATCAGCTGTTTATTTCAACCACATTTTAGCTTCTTAGAAGCTACTGGCCATTAGCTGCAAGCAGGGGGTCCAAGCTTGGCACTTGGAAAAAAAGTATATATATATATATATATATATATACACACACATACATACATACATACATATATATATAGTCACCGCTGAGAGGGCCGGCATCTTCCCCCCGGTCTTTCTTCCGGGTTCACATGCTCCAGCTGTGTGATTGACTGGAGCCGCAATGACGTCACTCCCACGCATGTGCACGGGAGCCCTCGGCTCCCGCACGAAGCTCTAAAGCTCGGGAAAGGTATACTGGACCTTCAGAGCGCATGCGCCAGTGATTTTACTGGCTGCATGCAGGATGAACATCTCCTTAATGGTACACGTTTAGGAGATATTCATCTTACCTACAGGTAAGCCTTATAGGAGCTGATCTCTTCTCCCCTCTCTTCCCCTTCATGCAGGAAAGGGGGTCACAGGGAGACTGAAACGCTTTTTTACCCTAATGCAAGCAATGCATTAAAAGGTAAAAAAAACATATTTAGGTTTAGTGACACTTTAGGTCCAGAAAATCTGAAGAAATACCCAATTACCTAATTAGACTATTTAGATACAGTTTACACATTTTAAGAAAATCTCTTCTCCCAAAACTACTCATTCTTTCATTATTTAATCATTTCTTTTTATTGGAGGATCCTAGCAACATCTCATGGGTAAAATCATACTTCTCTTTGTAATTCTGCACCCAGCACTACACTACTAGGTCCGATTAGAGTCTCCCTATGGGAAGAAATCATGGAAAGATAACAGGACAGTGTCATCCTCACCTCTGCAGGAATTTCTTGAACACCCTCCTGTAGGCATATCCTGCTCTGCGTACGCGGATGTTTTCCTTCAACCCTAAATATTCTACTTGATGTTTGACCCTAGAGAAAAATTTCAGACACTGGTGTTAAAAGGTTAGGGTTATGCAAAAGTATACAAAACATTTTTTCTTTTCAGTAAGACCATGACTGACTCTGATCTAATTCTAGTTTTATTACAGTAACCCAGTAAATTGGTTACATTTTGCTGAACAAAAACTAGTATACACAATTTTTCATTAAAGGTTAAATTGTCCTGGCAAATCACAGAAAGTGTATGTGTGTATACATGTGTATGTATGTAATTATATATATATATATATATATATATATATATATATATATATATATATATATATATATATATATATATATATATATATATATATATATATATATATATATATATATTTTACACATACATACTTACACCGTGCCTTGAAAAAGTATTCATACCCCTTGAAATTTTCCACATTTTGTCGTCATGTTACAACCAAATACGTAAATTTATTTTTTGGGGATTTTATGTGATAGACCAACACAAAGTGGCACATAATTGTGACGTGGAAGGAAAACGATAAATGGTTTTCAATTTTTTTTTTTACAAATAAATATCTGCAAAGTGTGTTGTGCATTTGTATTTAGCCCCCTTTACTCTGCTACCCCCAACTAAAATCTAGTGGAATTGCCTTCAGAAGTCATCTAATTAGTAAATAGAGTCCACCTGTGTGTAATTTAATCTCAGTGTAAATACAGCTGTTCTGTGAAGCCCTCAGCATCATGAAGGCCAAGGAACACACCAGATAGGCCTGACTAAAGTCAGGCACTCGCAGCACCCCTGGGCATTGTTTATGAGAACAACTCCTAGATAGGAGTGTAGTATTCCCTGCATCCGGGTTCCCTCTATGTGGAGGATAGTGAGCCACCCACGGTCTGAGGAGCGGTTTAGTGGTGTTCCCATCTCAAGAAAGGCCCCGACCGGGTTAAGGTCACAAGCTTCCCTAAGCTTGCCAGTTGGAAAGCGCCCATTTTATCCATATCACAGTGGTGTGGTGAAGGTTTATCCAGTCCTATCGGTATTTGCCTTAAGGGACCCATGTGTCTGGTTCCTCATCTGCTTCACCTTGAAGATTTTCACTGATAGAACTTTATTGATTCACTTGATCTGATCACGAACTTGATATATTATTAATCACTATTTGTGGTTTTATTAACACATATTTGGTTTACAGCGCTGCTTCTTCTGTTTATTATCTATTGTTGAAAGAAAACCATAAGTCCATTTGCAGTTTGCAAGAAGCTATGTGGGGGACATGGCAAACGTGGAAGAAGGTGCTCTGGTCAGATGAGACCAAAATTGAACTCTTTGGCCTGAAAGCAAAACGCTATGTGTGGTGGAAAACTAAATACTGCACATCACCCTGAACACACCATCCCCACCGTGAAACATGGTGGTGGCAGCATCATGTTGTGGGGATACTTTTCTTCAGAAGGGACAGGGAAGCCGGTTAGAGTTGATGAGAAGATGGATGGAGCCAAATACAGGGCAATCTTAAAAGAAAACCTGTTAGGCTCGATTCACACCTATGCATGTTGCTTTTGAGCGTTTTTGGAGGTTTTTTTTTCATGCTTGCCACGTTTTTGAGCAGCGTTTTTGCCGCGATTTTGCCGCGATTTGCGGTTTTTTTTTACAGGTTTTTTTACAGTCTTAAAAAAAAATTAAAAAAAACAAAAAAAAAAAAAAACGGCAAAAACGCATCAAAAACGCACCAAAAACGCACCAAAAACGGTGCAAAAACGGTGCAAAAACGGTGCACTTGCGTTTTTAATGCTTGTCCATTGAATTCTATTACATGCAAAACGCTGCATTTTGCATGAAAAAAAGTCCCTGACCCTTTCCAAAAATGCAGAGAAACAAAAAAGCATTGATGTGAACATGTTCCATAGGAACCCATGTTAAAAAATTCCCGTGCATTTCTGCAAAATGCAAAATGCATCAAAAAACGCGCTAGTGTGAATGGAGCCTTAGAGTCTGCAAAAGACTTGAGACTGGGGCACAAGTTCATCTTCCAGCAGGACAACGACCCTAAACATATAGGCAGAGCTACAATGGAATGGTTTAGATTAAAAGCATATTCATGTTTTAGAATTTCCCAGTCAAAATCCAGACCTAAATCCAATTGAGAATCTGTGGCAAGACTTGAAAATTGCTGTTCCCAGACGCTCTCCATCCAATCTGACAGAGCTTGAGCTATTTTGCAAAGAAGAATGGACAAAAATTTCACTCTAGATGTGCAAAGCTGGTAGAGACATCCCCAAAAAGATTTGCAGCTGTAATTGCAGTGAAAGGTTGTTCAACAAAGTATTGACTAAGGGGGACTGAATACGAAATGAACGCCAAACTTTTCACATATTTATTTGTAAAAAATTTTGAAAACCATTTATCATTTTCCCTCCACTTCACACTTATGTGCCACTTTGTGTTGGTCTATCACATAAAATCTCAATAAAATACATTTCGGTTTTTGGTTGTAACATGAAAAAATTAGAAAAATGTCAAGGGGTATGAATACTTTTTCAAGGCACTGTGTGATATATCTATCTATCTATCTATCTCTATACACACACACACACACACACACACACACACTATATATACAGTGGCTTGCGAAAGTATTCAGCCCCCTTGAACTTTTCAACCTTTTGCCACATTTCAGGCTTCAAACATAAAGATATAAAATTTTTATTTTTTGTGAAGAATCACCAACAAGTGGGACACAATTGTGAAGTGGAACAAAATCTTTTGGATTTTTGAAACTTTTTTAACTAATAAAAAAATGAAAAGTGGGGCGTTCAAAATTATTTGGCCCCCTTGCGTTAATACTTTGTAGAGCCACCTTTTGCTGCGATTACAGCTGCAAGTCGCTTGGGGTATGTCTCTATCAGTTTTGCACATCGAGAGACTGAAATTCTTGCCCATTCTTCCTTGCAAAACAGCTCGAGCTCAGTGAGGTTGGATGGAGAGCATTTGTGAACAGCAGTTTTCAGCTCTTTCCACAGATTCTCGATTGGATTCAGGTCTGGACTTTGACTTGGCCATTCTAACACCTGGATACGTTTATTTGTGAACCATTCCTTTGTAGATTTTGCTGTATGTTTGGGATCATTGTCTTGTTGGAAGATAAATCTCCGTCCCAGTTTCAGGTCTTTTGCAGACTCCAACAGGTTTTCATCCAGAATGGTCCTGTATTTGGCTGCATCCATCTTCCCCTCAATTTTAACCATCTTCCCTGTCCCTGCTGAAGAAAAGCAGGCCCAAACCATGATGCTGCCACCACCATGTTTGACAGTGGGGATGGTGTGTTGAGTGTGATGAGCTGTGTTGCTTTTACGCCAAACATATTGTTTAGCATTGTGGCCAAAAAGTTCGATTTTGGTTTCATCGGACCAGAGTACCTTCTTCCACATGTTTGGTGTGTCTCCCAGGTGGCTTGTGGCAAACTTTAGACGAGACTTTTTATGGATATCTTTGAGAAATGGCTTTCTTCTTGCCACTCTTCCATAAAGGCCAGATTTGTGCAGTGTACGACTGATTGTTGTCCTATGGACAGACTCTCCCACCTCAGCTGTAGTTCTCTGCAGTTCATCCAGAGTGATCATGGGCCTCTTGGCTGCATCTCTGATCAGTCTTCTCCTTGTCTGAGCTGAAAGTTTAGAGGGACAGCCAGGTCTTGGTAGATTTGCAGTGGTCTGATACTCCTTCCATTTCAAAATGATCGCTTGCACAGTGCTCCTTGGGATGTTTAAAGCTTGGGAAATCTTTTTGTATCCAAATCCGGCTTTAAACTTCTCCACAACAGTATTATGGACCTGCCTGGTGTGTTCCTTGGTCTTCATGATGCTCTCTGCGCTTTCAACAGAACCCTGAGACTATCACAGAGCAGGTGCATTTATACAGAGACTTGATTACACACAGGTGGATTCTATTTATCACCATCAGTCATTTAGGACAACATTGGATCATTCAGAGATCCTCGCTGAACTTCTGGAGTGAGTTTGCTGCACTGAAAGTAAAGGGGCCCAATAATTTTGCACGCACCACTTTTCAGTTTTTTAATTGCTAAAAAAGTTTAAAATATCCAATAGATTTCGTTCCACTTCACAATTGTGTCCCACTTGTTGGTGATTCTTCACAAAAAATTAAAATTTTATATCTTTATGTTTGAAGCCTGAAATGTGGCAAAAGGTTGAAAAGTTCAAGGGGGCCGAATACTTTCGCAAGCCACTGTACACTTTTTTTTAACTTTGACCTTACACCAGAATAAAAATACTCTTGGTCACAATCAACATTCATTACTATTTCAGGCCTAAAGAAACTCCCATATTTCATCATATACCTGTTTTCCTCCCAGTCTCTGGGTTTCTTTGTCTCATTTGGTTTGATGCACCGGATATAATGAGGTGTGCATTTCATCAATGTGTTCACCAAGTCATTTGCTTGTTTCTGTGAATGTTAAATTACATGTGATTTAACAAAAATGAACAACTCACGTACTGGACAAAGGATGTATATATATTTTTTATTTACCTTGATTTTACTGCTTGCAGTAGTAGGACGCCCCTTCTTTTCTGCTTGAAGATTTTCTGGAAACAAAGCCTTAATGAAAGGCCTACAATATAAAAATGGATGCAAAAAGATCCGCTTTAGAGTTCAAAGCTCCCTTTGAAACATTCAAGTTAAGCACAGTGGGTCAGAGGTTAGCACTGTTAATGTGCTGCAGTAATGGGACCCCTAGTTTAATTCCGATCTGGGAGGGCAAGAACTGATGTGACTGATTTAGTGTTCTCCAGGATATGGGAATACTTTACAAAATTTATATAGTTTTTAAAAATAAATTAATTCACTTGTACTCCACGATACCTCAATTTATTCAGCTTTTCTTGTACCCAAGGGCCTTCTAACTAAACAATTGAACTTGAGCTAAAGAACACATGCCCCAAGACATTTGCTGCCATCATAACGTTCATTCACAAGGATTCACCCCAGACTAAATGGTAACTTTCATTAATATTAGAGCAGTGCTCCATAGCTGTATTAACATATTGTAGCTGTACTACCAGGGTACAGTATCTTTCTCTTGTGGTTTCCATAGCTCATACATTATGCATTTAGTCTGTAACACTATCCTCAAACCTAGGAAGGCCTACAAAATGAGGATTATTCAGTATAGTACGGGGAAAGCTTGCACTAGTAAAACAAACACAATTAAACAATTGCAATCATTCGTTGAAGAAACTTGAAAAACTTTGTGTAGTTTAATGAAGCAGAACTATATAGGACACCTTTGTAATAACCTCTCAACAATCCTACAGTCATGCATTTTTAATTTTTTTTACCCCCTTCCTTACGCAGTTGTATTTAAAACATACAAAATGCTTAACTGACAGGAAGTCCAAACCACGGCAAAATTATACCGTACACAGACATAAATAACAGCCACGCACTGTCATCAAAGATTAGCTTGTGGGAAAACCTCAGGTTCTGAAAAGCTCTTACTCTAAGTATTCCTTACATTTCTGGCACCCCATTGTCAAAACAACTAGTCATTTTTAAAACGCTTTTGTTGGGAAAAATAACCTCTTGGTCTATTTAGAGACCATAACTACTATTTCTTCCCCAGATTGTGTTTTTTTGCACGACTGACTCGGAAAAAGCTTGTCATATAAAAGGCTGCTCAGATGCGAGGACTGCCAGCTACGCTCACAGTGAAAAGCAGGCAGCTCCTATTTCATACAATCTACGTTGTACAGTTCATAAGAAGCGTCTTTCCAATTCTACCCAGGTGTTGTGTAATGCTACCCATTTTCACCACCCCCTCCATGCCCAGGCAAAGGCTGAGGAGTGTTCTAGACCTGGCTTTATTGCAGTATAGTGTGCAAAGTTATCCAGGACATGGCTATGCTGTCTGGCTGGGATGCCTGAACGTAAAGACTGCACTGGTAAAACTTTTCTAAAGTATATACAGCTGAGTTCTGCTTCAATAAATTGTATACGGTGGTGGATTTTCTACACGTTAATGTGGCGTTCACAACAGTAAAATATGTGATAAAAGTGAGAGAAGTCAAAACTCAGCACCTGCTAAGCGCCTGAAAATGTGGCACAAAACGTACTGGCTGGGGATCATGGGTAACAGTAAGTCACATTATCATAGAAAAATCTTGCCTGGTCTTCATGTCAGCATCTTCTACATTCTTCCACCATTATTTATTAAATTGGTAAAACAATATATTAACATACTCTGAAGAATTATTAGCAATTACAGTGAATTACATGTGATCACACATGTAATTTATATGCCAATTAAGGCACGAGATCTTGATTTAAGTGGAAAGATCTTGTGTTTATAACAGACATCTGAATTTAGAATGTTTGTTCATGGAGTGCTCTGACAGTAGAGAAAGTGGAGAGCTTTTGGCACTTAAAACTGGCTATAGACCTCAGATGAAAGCTGAACATAAATGATTGAGGTCTTTTGGTCAAGTACGGGTATAAACATGAAGGCCCAAATTGCCTGAATACTCATTTTTATGTCTATGCAGCAGACACCACTAGCAACATATTATTCCCAGGAGAATAGTGACCGGGAAAGTAGTGCTGCACGATTAATCGCAAATTAATTTCAGAGCGGAGCGGAAGCCGTCGGAGTCAGCGTGCTGACGTCACTCAGCAGAAGAATGTGATTGGTCATGGTCAGGTAAGTAATCTTCTTCACAGAAGTCCCGGGGACAATCGTGACTGCAGCTGCATGCTGCAGCACTGAGGAAACGTGAGCAGCTTTACTTTTTTTTTTAGAATCATGGAGGGAGAGACATTTTATATATATTGAGAGAGGGAGAGACAATATATATTATATAATATGTATAGATATAGATATAGAGAGAGAGATTTTATATATATAATATATATAAAATCTCTCTCTCTCAATCAATCTCTGAATTAATCAATCTCTCTCAATCGCTCTCTCAATCAATCTCTCTCTCCTAAAAAAAAAAAAAAAAAAAAAAAAAAGAATTGATCACGATTCTCGCGACGTTTTTTTTTCTAAGCAAAAAAATCGTGATTCTCATTTTGGCCAGAATCGTGCAGCTCTACGGGAAAGGTTTTAACACCTGTCAGATGAACGGTTTCTCCAGCTGAAGTTGGTTGTGTCTACTTGTGGCACTGGTATGGGCCTCAAATATCTATGGCAAACCTCTTCCACAACCTATACTTGCTGACCTCAGTATTAGGAAAACAGTATAGAAGAACAAAGGATTAAATAAGGACACAATGGAGGGCGGTTGCATTTGGGGGATGGTGAGTCCAAAATCCTGCTGTATGTGTCTAGGTATGCATACAGCCCTGCTCGAGAGTGAGCCCGCAAGTGTGCCCCCATGGGTAGCAGCTTCCAATAGAGGCGCACAGAGAGGAGGAGCAGAGAGCACTGACGGGGAACCCCAGAAGAGAAGGTTCAGGGCCACTCTGTGTTCTAGTTCTACCTGCCCTAACCAACATCCTAGAATTTTCTTGTACTTAACTACAACTGTGTGGTAGAGTTGGTAGAGGTATGAAGGAGAGGCAGTACTTACAATTGACTACTTTGCATCAATTCAATGAGGTCTGTAAAAAGGACATCTCTGTTTCTTTCACAGAATCCGTCCATATCGTAAGACACCTACAAAACAAAATTAATTGCACAAATTAAATGTAAAAGTGAAATTATACCACATTTATGCCTGTAGAAAGTGAGTAAATAAAAGGGACAAATCCAGATCTAGATTCTCCCTAAGCTAGCTAAAGGGCGAATGACATATATAATATAAATATTTATTATTTCTATCAAAAATGAGGATGAGAGCTCTGTATGGTACAATCATTTTACTTCAAAAGTCCATCTTCATACAACATCAGATAAATTCAAACAAGCAACTGTACAGTTTTAGGCATTACAATGCTCTTCGTCAAGCTATATTTCACAGATAGCTTAATAAAGAGCATTGTAATGCTTGAAACTGTAAAGTTGCTTGTTTGAATTTATCTGATGTGAAATGTGTATATGTATATGATGTGAAATTGGACTTTTGAAAATTATTGTACCATATAGAGATCTCATCCTCATTATTGCCATTTCATATTGGTGGATCACTTGAGAGCCCACTGTTGATATAAACTCTTTGCAGTCACTTATCTATGGCACAGGAGGATCGACTCACTGCTGTCATTATATATATATATATACACACATACACACATTTATTTATATATATATATTGTGGCAGAGCAAGGCTCTGTCCCTATGAAAATGGGGTTAAAGTGGACACAGAGTCTGCATATTGGCTGAGTGCAGAGCTACAGAGTGTAAATTTGAAATGGAGAAAACTGCTCTGGCAGTTTTCTCCAGGTTTTGCTAGTTCCTTATGGGGCCCTGTAATTTGGAGATCCTTCAGAGTCTTGGGTGGGACGGGATCTCCAACCCTGTGTCCGGGTCTTGTGGACAGCCAGCAGGGTGTGTGCCCAGGTGCACACAGCCCATATAACGAGGGGCTAGTGAGAGCAGAAAGTGGAGGAAGGTGAAGTTGGAGTCGTGGCTGCTAGTAAGTGTCTCTGTGTGAGAATAGATGCTGTGTGCGTTGAAGGGCTTCAAAGCTGTGTGCGTCCAAGGAGCCAGAAGCTGTGTGCATTGAAGCTCTTGAAACTGCGTGTGACCAAGGAGCCTAAGACTGTGTGCATCCAAGCAGCTTGTTTGAGGGGCCTGTTCCCTATAGCAGCATTACTACTGAAGAGTAGCCAGGTGGACTAGCATTTTCGTTTCGATTTTGTGTGTTTAATTGAAGCTTGGACCCCTGCGTGGGATTCCTGGATGGACTTTTGTTTTGTTTTTCCCTTTAATAAACGTGGGCTACCAGGCCCTTAACTATAAATGCCTGATGTGGACTCACTGCACCAAAACGCATCTATCCACTTGAGCTAAACAATCCCCAATGTCACAAGTGGTGCTCGAATGCGGGCATGTGGACAGTGGAATCTGGGTCCTTGCTCCATGGTGAGTCGCATCAGGAACTACTGCTAGCTGTGTGTGGCAGCCAGGCGAACAGCATTGCACAGAAGTTTGATGGACTGTGTTGCATGCAGGTTGTGTACCTGTGAAAGGAGAATCACATTTTTTTTTCTCTCTGCTGTGAAGTGTGTTGCAAGTTGCTGTGTGTAAGACAGCAAGGATGGGGCGGTCAAAACAGAAAAAGGAAGCAATCCTTGCTGAAGCAAGGGAAAGGGTTCTATGGCTAGAGGGTATTTCACCACATGCCCCAGCCACGCCAGAGAATTTGTCCAAGTGTGAAATCTCTGTGACCTGGGGTAAATTAATTGTGTCATCCCCAGTTAAAAGGGAAGTTAAAGAGGTTGCCCCTGGCAACAGGAAGCCAGGTAGACAACAGCGTGTGGAAAAGAGGAATATGGTCGTCTGTGGAAGCAATGTCCAGGCCAACAGTGATGTCAGGGATCCAAGGAGTCTGTCTGATGATGGTCATGACCAGTGGTATCCCGTGGCAACAGAGAGCCGGTCATCAAGGAGATTCCAAGAAAGTAAAGTTCAGCTTCCAGTACCGTGCTTGGAATGTGGTCAAGTGGGGCATGGAATTTTTACTTGCCCAAGGTTCTGGAACAATGCTGAAGAGTCTGGAAAGGCTGCAGTGTTATCCTGTGCCCACACAGAGGAAGTAGCTGGTATGGATGCAGCTGAGAGACAGCGCACTCAAGGGAAGGGTATGATGCCAGCCACTGAAAATGGTAAGACTGTTTCCGTTTGTGGGACTGAACCTAGTGAAATGGGAGTGTGTCCAGCGGGGAGATCCGCAGTGCAAATGGACATAGACTTGCTGCAGTGTGCTACCCGGAGCAGTGGGGAGGCACATGGTGAAGCCCAGCTGACAGCAAGGTTAAAGACTCAAATCGACATGGGGACTATGCATGTGCCTACTATAATCCAGCGGAGTGCTGGAGAGGTTAAAGTAGGGGTGACCAAAACTGTTCTTGTGCCATGTTCCCTAGTGACAGGTGCTGCAGAGTTGCCCAGGGAAACTTCAGAGGAGCTCTAGGGACGGAGCAGAGAGTTTCCCAGGTCAGCTATGGAGCTGCCCAAGGAGGAAAGAGTTCCCCTTTAAAGATAGAGGGTGATGTGAGGAGAGGCTCACAGGCTGTGGTTGGTAATAGACAATCCACAAAAGTAGCAGTTATGTCTATATGTAATATAAATTCTGATGGTTATGCTGACAAATGTGTTACTGTTGGCAAATGTGATGGTATTGGTGATAATGACATTGAAAAATGTATTCCCCTTAATGTCATGTCTGGAAATGTGTTCACTGCCAATGATGGGAGTAGGATATCTCCCGTGACAACCAGAAGCGCAGGCTTGTCCATGGAAGTCTCGTGGGGTCTCCATGTGTTGGAGCCAGAGGTTTTCCAGGATGGCTGTGGTGCTACTCTGGTGAAACAAAGGAAGACTGAGTCACACAGTGAGAGTGTGCGGGCGCAGCCCCACAACCCTAAGTGTAACCCAGTTGTCAAGGGGTTAATTCAGCCTGCAAAAGCTGAAAGTGCAGAGCTGTGTGTGTCAGTAGGGCCCCCAGAGCAGGTAGGGCAAAAGCATGTTTCTTTCTCGAACATCACGGGACACAGAGCCACAGTAATTACTGATGGGTTATATAGGTATCACTGGTGATTGGACACTGGCACACCCTATCAGGACGTTCAACCCCCTATATAATCCCTCCCCCTTGCAGGGATACCTCAGTTTTTACGCCAGTGTCTTAGGTGATGGACGTGTAAAGATGTCCTGTGCTGAGCTCCAAAGGGAATATCCTGATATCCTATACTGGGGCAAGCCAGGCGAACCGGATCCATTCAAAGTGTCTTTTCATGGCCGAATTGAATGGTACCCGGGCCTCGTGTCTGAAGAAACGAGGTTTTACCCGTAACGCTTCTCTTTTTAGAGAGCTGGACCCCGCAGATTAGAAAATGGCTTTAAACTTCCTAATTTCTGGCGACGTGCTTTACGGTCCCAGAACTGTTGGATCCCCCTACTGATGGGGGCCCCAGTCTCTGACGGTTTTTTCAAACGGAGCCCACCGTGAGAGGTGAAGATTGGGTCTGTGTAAACAGCACCCTGCGGCTGGATAAGGTAAGAGGAGATTCCACAGAATTTTTGAGTTCTAGTGGCTTTTCTCCTTTAAGGTAAATGCATGCTATGCCTATTGTGACCACCGGGGGCTGCCAAGAGCACAAACCTACACATGCTGACTGTCTGTCTCAGGTGTTTTCATCGCTGATTATGTCCCAGCGTCTCAAGCAGGCTGCAAGCAGGTAAGATGGAAAGGGGGATTTCTCATGTTTGAATGTTCCCCCCCAGGCTAGAGAGAGGCCACAGGGGTCTAGAAAGTGGTTATACCACCCGGGCTCTGCGGCCTAATGGCCACCATCTCTGAAGATAGCCGTTCAGGCAAATCTTGTTACCAGCCTCCCTCCCCCCCCCCCCCCATCCCCAGCCTTTCTCCAGAAGCATGACAGGAGAGTCGGCCAGCGCGGGAAGCGCTCGTTTTTTTCAAAACTCGAGGGGGGGGGGGGCGATAGAGGAGGGGGCGGGACGTCAGCACAGGTGCTTAGACTCCCACTCAGGCCAGCTGAAGGCTATTAGAGGCACTCTGTACAGGTGCACACAGCCTTCTGAGAGACACAGAGCTGACGGTCGCATGTAAGGTGGGACACAGGCATTCTCCTAGGCAGCATTTACTGAAGTAACACCAGACTGAGCATTGGGTAGCAAGGCTTTTAGCCAGACTACATCGCTCAGCAGGCAGTGTTCATTTGTATACCTCACACCTTGTTGCTTTGCACTATGGGTAGAAGAGGTTCAAGCACCCCAGGAACCAGAGACACTAGGGGATCTCGTTCAGGTTCTGAGGGCCCCCTGTCGGCAGCATCCTCCCCCCCTAAAGATGGGCCAGGGACGGCTAGCCAGGGAGAGCCATCGGGGTCAGGGGCTACACCTGCTTCTGGCACTTCAGCCCCTGTATATATTACACAAGAGGTTTTTTCCTCAACCATTAATGGTCTAGAGGAAAGATTAATGGCCGTGATTACGTCTTCACTCAGTGGAAGAAAACGCACTAGGCTTTCCTCTGTTCCCCAAGACCCTCAGACAGAGGAGCTCTGGGATAAAGGAGATGAATCCCTTTTCAGAGGATCGGGATGGGACGGATGATTCCTCTTCGGAGGAATCAGGTGGAGAGGGACCCTCTGCGACTTCCCAAGAGGAGAAAGTCTTAGTGCAGATCCTCACTGGATTGGTCCGCTCCACATTTAAGTTGCCTTTCCAAGCAGCACATGCTTTTCCTGTTCATACTTTACTTGAAAAGCTCATTTATTCTGAGTGGGATCACCCAGACAAACGTTTTTTTCCGCCGAGAAAGTTTTCAACACTTTATCCGATGGAAGAAAAGTTTATTAAAATGTGGGGAATACCGGCTATTGATGCCGCCATTTCCTCCGTAAATAATAGCCTGACTTGTCCTGTAGACAATGCTCAGATGCTCAGGGATCCTGTAGATAAAAGGATGGAATCCCTATTGAAGGATGTTTTCTCCTTAGCAGGATCAGTGGCCCAACCTGCAGTAGCAGCGATTGGAGTCTGTCAATACTTAAGAGACCATGTTAAGCAGGTCATCAAAGTATTACCTGAAGAGCAGGCCCAGGGGTTTGCTAACCTTCCAGCGGCCTTATGCTTTGTGGTTGACGCCATTAGAGATTCTATCGTGCAAACCTCCTGTCTTTCACTGGGGTTGGTGCATATACGTAGAATCCTATGGTTGAAAAATTGGTCAGCCGAAGCACCATGTAAGAAGCTACTGGCTGGGTTTCCATTTCGTGGTGCAAGGTTGTTTGGAGAGGACTTGGATAACTATATCAAGAGAATCTCGAGAAAGAGTAAGCGTCCCTCTTTCAAACTGACTCTTTCCCCAGCGCCGGGGGCTTCAGCCTCCAGGCAGTCTCGACGGCCGCCTCCATCGGGGTCCAGAGACAAGAGTCAACCCCAGGGACAAAAGAAGTCCTGGGGAAAGAAGCCTACTAGGCAAAACACTAAGACCTCTGCATGAGGGGGCGCCCCCGCTCACTCGAATGGGGGGAAGACTGCGACAGTTCTCAGAGCTCTGGCAGGAGGACTTCCAGGACAGATGGGTAATCTCCACGGTAACCTTAGGGTACAAGCTGGAGTTTCAGGAATTCCCCTCTCCTCGGTTCCTCAGATCAAATGTTCCCAGAGACCCAGAGAAGAAGCAGTCGCTCCTTCTAGCGTTAGAGCGACTTTTGTCGCAGGAGGTCATTATGATAGTTCCCGCAAAGGACCAGGGATTGGGCTTCTATTCCAACCTTTTTACGGTCCAAAAGCCAAATGGGGATGTCAGGCCCATTCTGGACTTAAGGGATCTGAACCGATTCCTAAGGATTCAATCCTTCCGCATGGAATCAATTCGAACAGTAGTTCCCACCCTGCAGGGAGGAGAATTTCTGGCATCAATAGACATCAGAGATGCATATCTGCATGTGCCCATTTTTCCTGCTCATCAGAAGTTTCTGCGCTTCAAGGTAGGAGGGCGCCATTTCCAGTTTGTGGCTCTGCCTTTCGGGATAGCCACTGCACCTCGAGTGTTCACAAAGATCTTGGCTCCTCCTCTGGCCAGATTAAGGGCTCAGGGTATAGCTGTCATAGCATACCTAGACGACCTGCTCTTGATAGACCGGTCGGTAGCCTCTTTGAATGGAAACTTGAGGACCACGGTCAGGTATCTAGAACACCTGGGTTGGATCCTCAACTTAGAAAAGTCTTTCCTAAAACCAGTAAGAAGACTGGAGTATTTAGGTCTGATTATAGATACAAGCCAGGAGAAAATATTTCTACCCCAGGCAAAGATCACTGCTTTGAGAGAGCTGATTCTGACAGTAAGGACCAAGAAGGGTCCCTCAGTCCGCCTTTGTATGAGGCTACTAGGGAAGATGGTGTCTTCATTCGAAGCAGTTCCCTATGCTCAGTTTCACTCAAGAATGCTGCAACACAGTATTCTGTCGACCTGGAACAAGAAGGTTCAGGCATTAGACTTTCCGATGCACCTGTCGCATGCGGTGCGTCAGAGCCTCAATTGGTGGCTCATACCCGAAAACCTGCAGAAGGGGAAATCCTTTCTACCGGTTACCTGGACGGTGGTAACAACAGATGCCAGTCTGTCAGGTTGGGGAGCAGTTCTGGAACAGGCTGCAGTCCAAGGGGTATGGTCCAAGACAGAGAGGACCTTACCCATCAACATTTTGGAGATCCGGGCGATACATCTAGCTCGCTACAGGGTTGTCCGGTCAGGATCCAGTCCGACAATGCCACAGCAGTGGCTTATGTCAATCATCAGGGAGGCACCCGGAGCCGAGCTGCTCAAAAAGAGGTGAACCAGATCTTAGTCTGGGCAGAGATGCATGTGCCATGCATATCGGCAGTTTTCATCCCGGGAATAGAGAATTGGCAGGCGGACTATCTAAGTCGACAGCAGTTACTTCCAGGGGAATGGTCTCTGCATCCCGATGTCTTTTGGGCCATATGCCAAAGATGGGGGGTTCCAGATGTAGATCTCTTTGCATCCCGATTCAACAAAAAGATAGACAGATTTGTGGCAAGGACAAAAGATCCTCTTGCATGCGGGATGGATGCGTTGGTGATTCCGTGGCATCGGTTCTCACTGATTTACGCATTCCCGCCTATTCTGCTACTACCACGACTCCTTCGCAGGATCAGGCAGGAAAGGAAGTCGGTACTTCTGGTGGCCCCCGCTTGGCCCAGAAGGACTTGGTATGCAGAAATAGTAAGGATGACGGTAGGTTCCCCGTGGACCCTACCAGTACGCCCAGACCTGTTATCCCAAGGTCCAGTGTTCCATCCTGCCTTACAAACGCTAAATTTGACGGTTTGGCTATTGAGACCCATGCTCTGAAGAGTCGTGGGCTCTCAGGTCCTGTCATATCTACCTTGATTAATGCAAGGAAGCCAGCTTCCAGGATGATTTATCATAGAGTCTGGAAGGCTTATATAACCTGGTGTGAATCCAGAGGTTGGCATCCCAGGAAATATGCCATAGGTAGAATCCTTGATTTTCTACAGATGGGATTAGAGATGAAGCTGGCCTTGAGTACCATCAAGGGCCAGGTCTCTGCTTTATCAGTATTATTTCAGCGGCCACTTGCTTCGCATTCTTTGGTCCGAAACTTTATGCAGGGGGTGATGCGTCTTAATCCTCCGGTTAAGGTGCCCTTAAACCCCTGGGACTTGAATTTGGTCCTGGCTGTGTTACAGAAACAGCCTTTTGAACCAATACGTCAGATTCCTTTGGTCTTGTTGACAAAGAAATAAATTTTTCTGGTGGCCATCTCTTCTGCTAGAAGAGTATCAGAATTAGCAGCTCTTTCCTGTAAGGAGCCTTATTTGATTATACACAAGGATAGAGTGGTACTACGCCCTCATCCTAGTTTTTTACCGAAGGTGGTTTCTGATTTTCATTTAAACCAAGACATTGTTCTACCTTCCTTTTTTCCAGATCCCCGTTCTCCGGAAGAGAGATCTCTACATTCGTTGGATGTAGTAAGAGCAGTTAAGGCCTATCTAGGGGCAACTGCTCAGATCCGCAAGACGGATGTTTTGTTTGTGCTGCCAGAGGGTCCCAATAGAGGACAGGCAGCGTCAAAAGCTACCATTTCTAAATGGATTCGACAGTTGATCATTCAAGCTTACGGTTTGAAACAGAAGATTCCTCTGTTTCAGATCAGGGCACATTCCACAAGGGCTATTGGTGCTTCTTGGGCAGTGCATCACCGGGCCTCTATGGCTCAAATCTGCAAGGCCGCAACCTGGTCTTCAGTTCATACATTCACCAGATTCTATCAGGTGGATGTGAGAAGGCATGAGGATATCACCTTTGGGCGTAGTGTGCTGCGGGCAGCGGTACAGGGTCCTCAGGTCTGATTGCACCCTACTTGGTTGTGGTTCCCCCCCTCAGGTAGCATTGCTCTGGGACATCCCATCAGTAATTACTGTGGCTCTGTGTCCCGTGATGTTCGAGAAAGAAAATAGGATTTTTTAAAACAGCTTACCTGTAAAATCCTTTTCTTTCGAAGGACATCACGGGACACAGAGGTCCCGCCCCTCTTCTAATACACTATATTGCTTGGCTACAAAACTGAGGTATCCCTGCAAGGGGGAGGGATTATATAGGGGGTTGAACTTCCTGATAGGGTGTGCCAGTGTCCAATCACCAGTGATACCTATATAACCCATCAGTAATTACTGTGGCTCTGTGTCCCGTGATGTCCTTCGAAAGAAAAGGATTTTACAGGTAAGCGGTTTTAAAAAATCCTATTATTACAGCCTGCCTTGTCAGATGATGTGTCAACCCAAGGGGATATGTATAGAAATGACACGGGTGATGTTTTGGCTAGTGAATCCCAGGTTCCTGTGGGGCCTTCTAGAGTAGGTGATGGAACCACAATAGACTGGGATAATTGGTATGAGAATGCAATCGCAATATTAAATGTGGTGGACAGAACACCTGCTATGCCCAATGGAGGGATCGCAGATCGGCTGGTGCTCAAGGACACGTTTGTCCCTGCGAAGGTTAATGCCCTCCAGTCTGAAGGAACTGTTTAGGGTGCTGGCATAGCAGATGTGTTGTCCACAGCCCAACAGCTCAAGTGTGAAGGTGACAATGTGACTTGTAAAGACCTGCAGTGGCTCACTGACACTGGTGCAGAAGGGATAAGTGTGAGACATGTGGTTGTGCAACAGGAGCAGCAGGCTGTGATGAGGGGTACCTCCAAGGAGTTGGAGGTCTCTTCAAATGTCTCAACCTCACAAGCTGCAGTGGATGAGCCCCTCCATGTCTTGGACAGGGAAAAAGACCTTAGAAAGGTCTGGTATTTAGACATGGGATGTTTAGAGATGACAGAAACCTTACTTGACATGCTGGAGTTGGTAAAAACGCACTCACTGTACACTTGGGTGTCTCCACCGCAGTCGGACCAGGTGGTGCTGCGTAGTACCAATGGGTGGAGCCAGGTGGTACAGACTGCTGGGAAGTCTTGATCTACAATGGTATTCGTGGGGCCAATGCTTATTAACAGTGTGGCAAATAGTCTTGAGGTTCTCTGAGAGGGTGCTCCCAGTTACTGAGTGGTGTAATCACTTGCCTGTGTTTTGTCCCTCCTCAGGTCTGGTCCTAACAAGTATTGAGATAGATGGCACCGATTGTGTTCGACAGGATGTCATTGAAATGTATGATGTGCTAATGTTTGTGCTGTTAAAAGTGATGTGGTTGCCGTGGGTAACCAGAGAGAGGTTTTTGAACATGAAAGACCTGTGGTGAAAGATAACACTGACTTCTGTAAGCTGAAAGGTAGGATCAGGAAAGGCAGCGTTCCCCCAAGAGAGGAGAGTATGCTTAGGAACCCCAAGAGAAGAAAGGGAAGGCAGAGTATAAGGAATTATAGGACCCTGTCAAGATCCAAGGTGGGACGTACCTGGAAGCACACCCGAAAAAAGGGTTGGGCCTACGTGGCTGATGGCCAGCACAGAGGTGTCCCAACTGCTATGGTGGGTGCAGGTGTTTCTCCCTCCGGATCGAAACAAGAGGGGGGGGGGGGGGTATGTGGCAGAGCAAGGCTCTGTCCCTATGAAAATGGGGTTAAAGTGGACACAGAGTCTGCATATTGGCTGAGTGCAGAGCTACAGAGTGTAAATTTGAAATGGAGAAAACTGCTCTGGCAGTTTTCTCCAGGTTTTGCTAGTTCCTTATGGGGCTCTGTAATTTGGAGATCCTTCAGTCTTGGGTGGGACGGGATCTCCAACCCTGTGTCCGGGTCTTGTGGACAGCCAGCAGGGTGTGTGCCTATCTGATGTGGACTCACTGCACCAAAACGCATCTATCCACTTGAGCTAAAAAATCCCCAATGTCACAAAATATATATATATATATATATATATATATATATATATATATATATATATATACATACATACATACATACATACATACATACACACACACACACACACACACACACACACACACACACACACACACACACACACTCTAACTGTAACAAAACCATGGATGTGTGCCTGGATTTGCACCCAAGGTTCAAGTCCACTTACTTTGACAATCTGAAAATGAACACTGCTAAATAAACGTTAGAACACCAAAAGGGACCAATTGCCCTTTCAGATAAATTCTGAACTGTTTTATATTACCCACTATAGTTTTGAAAGCTTTTACCATTGTAGAACCAAAGGATGCAGGTGGGGACTAAACAAATAATAATGGCATTGTCAGACAAAAGAAAAAACACTTCTTTTTAATCCTACTTCCTAACATTATAGGTCAGACAATGACACCATTCAATTAGAAGACATCAGTTATTTTATAAAGTGAATATGGTCATAGAAATATGGTAGTTTACAGGCGCTGAATCATCACCTCGCTTGTGTGGATAGAGTAATCTGTTAATTTTTTTTTGTTCAGCCCGCTGACTTAAGAACATCTATCAGCTTTGCATTTTTACATACTTGATTTTCCATAATTTGTTAGTGTATTAAGTATAGAGATTATTAGATTACCCACTAGAGGGAGCTAGCTCTGTTTCTCTACAATAAACCTTAAACACTAGGATTTCTGGGGGAATTTAATAAAAATGCAGCTTGCAGACAACAAAAGCTGTGGGTGACAACGGGTCAGCTTCTAGCTTCATCTTGTTCAGTTAAAGAGGCGCTCCAGTCTGGAAAAATAAAAATGAAGTCAGAAGCTACAAATATTGTAGCTGCTGACTTTTAATATAAGGGCACTTACCAGCCCAGGGATTTTGGAATGTGGGCACCCCAAACCAATTCGTCAAATCGGCTATGGGTGCAGGCACCGGCATTGTAAATAAGCATTTCCTATTGCGCATGCGTGAGTCACACTGCACTTTCCGAGTGGTCCCGCTGTCTTCTAGGACCTGTGTGTCCCAGAAGGTAGCTGGGGGAAGGAGGAGGGCCGGAAATGCACGTAGTTCACCAATGGGCGATCTTACACGAAAGTAGGACTGGGTACCTGTCAAAACCAGGTACCCACTCACCCCCCCCCCCCCCCCCAAAAAAAGTGCCAAATGTGGCAGTGGAGGGGGGAGGGTTTGAACGAGTGGAGTTTCCCCTTTTGGATGGAGCTCTGCTTTAGGCTTTGAAAATGAAAGTAGCTGTTCGGTTGCCATGCACAGTTGCTCCAGATTCTGTCTGCTCCAGTCCTCCAAATTCCCCTATATGTATTTCACTACAATCAACCATTTTGCCTAGCTATTGAGACAAGATAACCACCACAAAAGGAATGCATTGCATTCTTGGCTCAGCAGACTGACAGACGTGCATTGGGAGCAGGAGCAATGATGCATAATCATTAGAGTAGTAGCAGCTAAGCAGGATGTAGAGCCTGCATAGGTAACACGTGATAATGGCTGTCTCTAAACATATCAAAGCTTTTAAAACAAACAAAAAAAAAAAAATCTGTTTTGAGTAATATGCAGGCTACTATTACCGGACCAATTCTGAAATGCTAGTTAAACAGACGGCTCGGAACTTGCATGCAGCCGCTGAATTCAACACTACTAATCTGCATACTGGTTTTAGATCAGCAACTCCTAGTACTCAAGTGAATCATCATGACAGCCAGGCAACTAGCATTTTCAGGAGAGGTCAGCAATGAAAACCTATAAAGGACATTTCTCCCACCTCAGGTCTCCTTTGGCATTTCTTTTTTTCAAATCAAATATATTAAGCCAATCTCTTACATGTATCCCAAAAAAAAAAAAAAAAAATAAGTAGTTTTTGCAAAAACGGCTACCTGGAAATAAAAGGTCAAATGAAAGTACTGTACATCTACTGTGTATCATACTTACAGTTTGACAGATGTATAGTACTTTCCATTACCACAGGGGATTTTAGACTTTGTTGGCTCAATTCAGTTCAACACGACCAGGTCCATAGACCAGTATTTGCATTTAGTCAAATACTGCCAGCTAAGCTCAGTTTCATTCATTTTAGGGCAATGAGTCAGCCAGCAATACACCAATGGTTCACTTAAGGGGAACCAGTCACAAAGGAAACATGGACGTTGGCAATGCAGCCCTCTCCTTAAAGTGGTAGTAAAGTTCAATTTTAACTTGTACCTACAGGTAAGCCTATAATAAGGCTTACCTGTAGGTACAGTGAATATCTCCTACACTTGCACTGTTTTGGAGCTATTCACATGGGATGCAGCGCATGCGCTCTGAAGGGATGGCACAATCATGCTGTTTTTTCAGAGCTCCGTGCCATGACTCCCACGCATACGTGGCTCAGCTTTCATACAGCTGGAGCCCGTGAACCCAGAGGGAAGACCTGGTGAAGATGGAAGCCCTGTCAGCGGTGACTGTGCACCGCTGGAGGGCTTTGTTTTATGGCAAGTATGCCATAATGTGCTAGTATGCAGTGCAAACTAGCACATTATAACATTACCTTGCAAAATACTTTTTTTTTTTTTTTAAAGGACTTTACTACCACTTTATAAAACAGTATGTACCTGCCATGAATTCTGATCCTCTTGATTTTATGTGAGTCACTAATCTGGAAATATGCATATAAGGATTTTGGACTTTTTCTCCAACTTTCCTAACCTGGTCCTATTTTCCAGGCCAATGACTCAGTGTTATTTCACCTTTACAGCCAAAATGTAAAAGGTGGATTAACACTGGACATCCTCCCCCCCATTTTTCCCTGTACTTACCTCTGGGGTTCCTGGGATGTCAGCATGTATTTGAAATCCCTGCTTTTCTCCCTGGTTGGTTAGCACCAGAATTGATCTCACCTATCCTGAAAGCACTTATGGTGAAAAGGGAGATCACCCTTCTATTTTTGCTGTAAAAGGTGAACTAACCCTTTAACCACTTGCCATCCGCGCTATGGCCGAATGACGGCCACAGCGCGGACTTGAATTCCCGGGAGGTCGTCATATGACGGCCTCCCCTGTGCACACACTCTGCGGCGCGCGCCGTGATCACTGAGTCACTGAGACTCGGCTGATCACCGATCCGAGTAAGGGGCCGGTTACATCACATGATGTAAACAAAACATCGGTAATCATTTTTTTTTCTACTCACGCTCTTAGCGTGAGTAGAAAAAAAAGCCGATCACCGGCTCAGATGAGAGGGACAAAGGTCCCAAAGTGGAAGAGGCACATCTGCCTCATCTTTGCCAGCTAACAGTGCCACCTAACAGTGCCCACAAGTGCCACCGAACAGTGCCCACAAGTGCCACCGAACAGTGCCCACAAGTGCCACCGAACAGTGCCCACAAGTGCCAGCTATCAATGCCCACCAGTAGTGCCAATCAGTGCCATCTAGCAGTGCTGCCTATCAGTGTAACAGATCAGTGCCCATTATTGCCACCCATCAGTGCCCACCACTGCCACCCATCAGTGCCCATCACTGCCACCCATCAGTGCCGCCTCATCAGCGTACATCAATGAAGGAGAAAAATTACCGGTTTTAATTTTTTTATAGCAAAATATAATTTTTTTTTTTTTTTTTTTTATTCAGTCTTTTTACATTTTTTTAACAAAAAATAACCGCAGAGGTGATCAAATACCACCAAAAGAAAGCTCTATTTGTGGGGAAAAAATGATAAAAATTTCATTTAGGTACAGTGTTGTATGACCGCGCAATTGTCATTCAAATTGCGTCAGCGCTGAAAGCTGAAAATTGGTCTGGATAGGAGGGGGTTTTAAGTGCCCAGTAAGCAAGTGGTTAAAGCTAGTGGTTCAGCATGTCATCAGTGATAGCCTCTACATTTCTCTTAAGACAACACTGCTGTCAAGATAGTTATACAGAGTACATTTGAATTGACCTGAAACATACCATGACTGCCTCAATGCTCATGGATCCATGACAAGTTCTGTGTTTGGCATGGTTTGTGCTCACATTGCTCTTTAATGGCAGAATTAATGGGCATGCTTACATCATCACCTCTGCCAGCCAGACCACAGTGGTCCCCGTTTTTGTGCTCCATGATCTATAAAGATTTCTTTATGCTCACACTAAAGCGAACTGTACTGGACTCCAGATGAACCATGCACCAGACCACCTTTTCCAAGCAGTCCTGGGCATGGTACATTCAACCATGCCAGGGCATAGTTTGGAGAACGCAAACTACACAAACCAACAAGCCCAAGGGATGAACCATGTCTGGGAATAGTTAAAACATCTAGTGCGAGTACCTTAGACTCGGTTCATGACAGAGGAATTACTTGATTCTATAGCCTTTTATTTTTTGCAAAGTTCCTGGGGTTGATGGTCTACACGCTAAATTTTATAAAGTGTTACTCCTCCATTCTGGCACTGCACTTACCGTAGATATAATGAAGCGGGTCAGACTGCTCTCCACTCTTTTTACAGGCATTAATTGTTGTACTCATTAAACCTGCCAAGGACCCTAGATATTGTGAGTTGTATTGACCAATCTTCATATTACCTACTGATATCAAAATTCTGGCACACAGTTTTCAGTGGTTTTTGTTGCAAGGCTTGGTTCCTTTATTTTAGACTTTAAAAAGGAACTTCAAAACTACTCAGGAAGAGAAATCCTTTGAACTAAGGATGATAATTCTATTTGACACAAAAGATAATGGACTAAAATGTACAGTAGACCTCAGTTTTCTAAATCACTATCCAACATTTTTATGACCACTCTCAGCTCTGACTCTTCACCCCTCCCATTCCATAATAGCCCTTTCCCTGCCTTATCTCACTAACTTTCCAAGTTTAACTACCACTGCTGTGTATGTTTCAGGGGTTTTATTCCCTCAGAGGTTGTCTGCTAAAACATTGTGTATTGGTACTGCATACCTGTACTTTTTTTAGCTCACATTTTATAGTTATTGTACTGTGCAACTCCTCAAACTTGCGGGGGAAAAAAAAAAAAAGAGAAGATGTTCAAAAAGTAGCTATACCCTGTTTCCCCTAAAATAAGACCTAGCGTGATTGTCGGTGATGGCTTCAATATAAGCCCTACCCCTCAATTAAACCCTACCCTGTTTCCCTGAAAATAAGCCCTACCCTGAAAATAAGACCTACATAGACTTTAACTAGGGCTTATTTGGGGGGTAGGGCTTATATTGCAGCCATCACCGACAATCACGCTAGGTCTTATTTTCGGGGCAACAGGGTATGTCTAAAGCAATAAAACTAGAGACAATCTGGCGTTTCCTGTCTATCCTGCATGTGTAGGTGACGGGGGTAGGGCACTTTGGCTCCAGTGACTCCTCCTCCCCTCTATCCTGTATGAACAGACCTCAGCAGCAAATAAATTCTCTCAGTGCCAAGAAATGCAAGCAGTGTCCCTTTGCGATTTGATATGCACTGATGCGCATTGTGTTAAATAAGAGGATTATTCATTACATGCTGCAATGCAACACATTGTTAATAGGTTTCGTTGAAAACGATGTATCTAAGCCCAAGAAAAGATCGCTGTAGCTGTCCATTCACTTCAAGCTATGTGCTCTAACATTTTAGGAATTACTTTTCACTTAAGAAATTATGAAATGTTGCAAATTAAGATTATTATTATTATACAGAATTTTATAAAGTGCCATTTTATGCACAGTGCTTTAACCTCCCTGGCGGTTTTCCCGAGTGTGGCTGGGGGTTAAATTTCAGTAACCCCGAGCCACACTCGGGATTGCATTGCAGGAAACTGGTGCGGTATACTTACCTTGTCCCCAGGATCCTGCGATGTCCCCCTGCTGTGTCCGTGGGCTGTGTCCTCCGCCTGATGCCTCTGTGTGCCGGGCTCCATTCCCTGCGAACGTCACAACGCACGGGGGCGGAGCCTGGAGGCAAGTTCAAAACATTGAAAAATCATAATACTTACAGTACACTGTAATCTTACAGATTACATTACTGTATGAAATTATTTCACCTCCCTTTTGTCCCCAGTGCTTTGTCCAATGCCCTGCATTCAGTTTTATATGATATATACTGTTCTTTCTGCCTGGAAACTGGAGATTGTCCATAACAACCAAAAAGTGTCCCTTTACGTCAAAAGTGGTTTTAGACCAGCTACAAAACAGTGATAGTAAATTAGAACACTTGCAGAATTGAGCGATAATGAATCGTGGGGAAATTAATTTTATTATTTTTTTTTTATAATTATTTATATTTATTTATTATATTATAATTTATTATTTTGTGTTTCAAACTTTATCATACCCAGGATATCTACTAGACTCTTGTTTGGACAGATTTAAGTGTGTTATTGCTAAGAATTACAGGCCTACAATATGAAACGCCAAATTTCTATGCAATATAACTGTACCGCTTTGAGACGCAAAAATCTGACATAATCATACCCACCGCCAGGAAGTTTAATAGAGGGTGGAAGTTACAATGATTCCTCTTGTAGTGAATTGTAAAGGCCCCTGCTCATTAGAGCTTACAATCCAAAGATAAAGTTATTTGTCCAGCCAGCAACTGGGGACTTCACATGCAATTTCTCCAGCTGAAAAAAGCCTACTTGCAGAGCTCAGTAGCTCAAGTAGAAAATAACACAAAACGTGAACACCCTAATGCAACAGATTAATTTGAGATCTCAAAAAAAGCCAGCCTTCCTAAAAGGAGACGATTGCTTGGCTGTCTGTTTAGCTAACCGGTAGTTCCCTGGGGATCAATACATTTTTTTTATTTTGTAAAATAAAGTATAGATATGGTAAAATTACATATATAAAGTCATCTTAAAAATCCATACAACAGATTATCGTAAAACGGACCATCCAAAAAAAAAATTGCTCTTTAACTGCAGTTTAAAAAAGTGAAGTCACTGATCAGATTGTGTTGTCCTGCAGGGGTATCTGGATCACAAGTCTCTCTTAATAGAATTGCAGCTTAATTCACATGCAAGACAATTCCATGTATGTATTTCAAACATGAATTCAGCCAATTCAATATGCAGATGACAAAAATGAACTGAATTATATTTGTAACATTATATGTACAGTATGTACTGTTATTTTATGTATGACTGCAATGTCACAATGAGCATTGGTTTAAAATGGCGAACACTTGGCTTTGTAAAGTAGAGAATCATTTGATACAAAAAGGTAAACTGTATGTAAAGAACCATTCAAAATCACTGTGTCACCACGACTTCCAGGAATGTGAACAACCATTCAGAGCTTTAATTAATCATTTATTGGCGCTAATTAAATTCCCAGAGTGCTTTGAATTGAAATTTTCACTTAAGGCCATGCTGCTGATAAAATTCATTCTGCTTTCCAGTTTTACTGTTGACCACAACATGATTCTAAAGAAATGAGCGAACACGGCAAAGTGTAAATGTCTGTCAGCACATTCTTGGGCAATTAAACATAATGCATACACATAGGGAGTATTAAATAAACACTGAAGCAGGTTTATTAGGATCTGGATGTCAGTACAAAAAATGAAGACACTGCAAAAAATCTCACCAGGCAGACTTTACACAGATTAATTGTGGATAGGGCTGGGAGATTTTCCCCCCCAAAAAAATCTGCGATTTTTTTATAAAAAACTCGATTCACGATTCGAATCCGATTTTTTTTTTTTTTTTTTTTTTTTATCATCTTAAAGTGCATCAACAAACAAAATTTCCAAAAAAATGTAAGTGCATTTTAAACATTCTTTGCAAGGAAAATGTACCTATCAACAGCAGGTTGAGGCAAGCTCGGTGGTGACAGGTGACACTACATCACTGTATATACTGACACACTACATCACTGTAAACTGACACACTACATCACCGTATACTGACACACTACATCACTGTAAACTGACACACTACATCATCGTATACTGACACACTACATCATCGTATACTGACACACTACATCACCGTATACTGACATACTACATCACCGTATACTGACACGTCGCTACATCACCGTATACTGACACGTCGCTACATCACCGTATACTGACACGTCGCTACATCACCGTATACTGACACGTCGCTACATCACCGTATACTGACACGTCGCTACATCACCGTATACTGACACGTCGCTACATCACCGTATACTGACACGTCGCTACATCACCGTATACTGACATACTACATCACCGTATACTGACACACTACATCACCGTATACTGACACGTCGCTACATCACCGTATACTGACATACTACATCACCGTATACCGACACGTCGCTACATCACCGTATACTGACACACTACATCACCGTATACTGACACACTACATCACCATATACTGACACACTACATCACCGTATACTGACACACTACATCACCGTATACTGACACGCTACATCACCGTATACTGACACGCTACATCACCGTATACTGACACGTCGCTACATCACCGTATACTGACACACTACATCACCGTATACTGACACGTCGCTACATCACCGTATACTGACATACTACATCACCGTATACTGACACACTACATCACCGTATACTGACACGTCGCTACATCACCGTATACTGACATACTACATCACCGTATACTGACACGTCGCTACATCACCGTATACTGACACACTACATCACCGTATACTGACACACTACATCACCATATACTGACACACTACATCACCGTATACTGACACACTACATCACCGTATACTGACACGCTACATCACCGTATACTGACACGCTACATCACCGTATACTGACACGTCGCTACATCACCGTATACTGACACACTACATCACCGTATACTGACACACTACATCACCGTATACTGACACGTCGCTACATCACCGTATACTGACATACTACATCACCGTATACTGACACACTACATCACCGTATACTGACACACTACATCACCGTATACTGACACGTCGCTACATCACCGTATACTGACATACTACATCACCGTATACTGACACGTCGCTACATCACCGTATACTGACACACTACATCACCGTATACTGACACACATCACCATATACTGACACACTACATCACCATATACTGACACACATCACCATATACTGACACACTACATCACCATATACTGACACACTACATCACCGTATACTGACACACTACATCACCGTATACTGACACGCTACATCACCGTATACTGACACGTCGCTACATCACCGTATACTGACACGTCGCTACATCACCGTATACTGACACACTACATCACTGTATACTGACACACTACATCACCGTATACTGACACGTCGCTACATCACCGTATACTGACACGCTACATCACCGTATACTGACACGCTACATCACCGTATACTGACACGCTACATCACCGTATACTGACACGTCGCTACATCACCGTATACTGACACGTCGCTACATCACCGTATACTGACACGTCGCTACATCACCGTATACTGACACGTCGCTACATCACCGTATACTGACACGTCGCTACATCACCGTATACTGACACGTCGCTACATCACCGTATACTGACACGTCGCTACATCACCGTATACTGACACGTCGCTACATCACCGTATACTGACACGTCGCTACATCACCGTATACTGACACGTCGCTACATCACCGTATACTGACACGTCGCTACATCACCGTATACTGACACGTCGCTACATCACCGTATACTGACACGTCGCTACATCACCGTATACTGACACGTCGCTACATCACTGTATACTGACACACTACATCACCGTATACTGACATACTACATCACCGTATACTGACACGTCGCTACATCACCGTATACTGACATACTACATCACCGTATACTGACATACTACATCACCGTATACTGACATACTACATCACCGTATACTGACATACTACATCACCGTATACTGACACGTCGCTACATCACCGTATACTGACACGTCGCTACATCACCGTATACTGACACGTCGCTACATCACCGTATACTGACACGTCGCTACATCACCGTATACTGACACGTGTCAGTATTCAGTGATGTAGTGTGTCAGTATACAGTGATGTAGCGTGTCAGTATTCAGTGATGTAGCGTGTCAGTATACAGTGATGTAGCGTGTCAGTATACAGTGATGTAGCGTGTCAGTATACAGTGATGTAGCGTGTCAGTATACAGTGATGTAGCGTGTCAGTATACAGTGATGTAGCGTGTCAGTATACAGTGATGTAGCGTGTCAGTATACAGTGATGTAGCGTGTCAGTATACAGTGATGTAGCGTGTCAGTATACAGTGATGAGCACATTGCTGTGTGATGTCATATATTGAGCACAGTGCTGTGTAATGAAATTTAAGAAGGGTGAATATATGGAATGGGATGTGACTTCTCTCCTCTGAGGTATTATTCTTTCTGGCAGTGATCACATGGCTATCAGTATCTCATGAAATACACCATACAGGCAGCTCTGACTCACCCTCCCTTCTCTCTCTCTCTCTGCAGCCCGGGAATGTCCCTGTGATCCCCCCACCCCCTCCTCCTTCTGATATCACAGCCCTCCAATACACAGCAGTGTTCCACCAACAGCCTCGCCCATTACCCCGCCTACACACCCACCCACCCATGCACAGCGTCGGGCCTCGCGGACTAGGCCGAAGCCGGGGCCTCGCCTGAAAAATCGTGCCCGCAGCTCCTCAGGCCCGGCGCGGTGCTGTTAAAAAAAAAAAAAAAAAAAAAATCTAAAAAAATCGATTTGAAGAAGATTTGAATCGATTTGACCTCTCAACTCGATTCAAGATTCAAATCGATTTTTTCCCCAGCCCTAATTGTGGATTAATTCAGTTCATAAACACAAACTGTGCACTGCTAAAGCACTTTGGGATGGCTTCCCAGGAAAAAATAAATACATAAATAAAAAAAAAAACTGGTGAAGTGTTAAGTGGAATTGAGAAATAAGGAACAATGTTCAGCACTATGGAGAGCACTGGAACAATGTTAAAGAAAAAGCCACATTATTTTAAAGTGGTTGTAATTCTAAAACAAAAACAAGTTTATTTTAAAGCATGATCAATAACATAGTGCTTTTGCAGTGTAATTTGTCCCTTTCCATGTTCTAAAATACCTGGTTAATCCAGCCTGTTCCCTCTATGTGTACCGCCCCTCCCCTTTCCTCCTGCCTGTTAATACATGATACAATTACTTGTATCCTCTCTGTTTTAGCAAGATATTCAGTACAGTATGTCAGTTTTATTTTCTTAATTATGTTGAATAATTTTTTATTAGGAATTTTCAAACTTTAAAAATCAGGTAGAAAAAAAATCCAAAAAAATAAAGGTCTTTGATTCTGATAGTATATCAAACAGGGCGCATAGGTACAAACATAACCACAGGTAGAAATAATCTCCATCTAAAAGACATAGCTGTGAAGACGATCACATAATTCGGTAAAATGTAGAATATCAATTAATTGAGTACAGGAAAGTAACCATTGGAAAACTCTGTGTACACGGTAGACAGAAGACTCAGTAAATATCTCTAAGGCATTTCAGGAAATGTTGGCAGCATCATCGGATTAGGTAATGCAACCATCTATTACAGAAAACAAGTAGTACCCATGGGAGGCTCCTGGAAACACCTGAAATCTCAGACCTTGACTGCAACAAAGGCAACAAACTCAGAGGAATATCAGAAATGAGACCATATCGTCCACACGAGATTGTATTATTCAGATTATCGTCATCCCATGCAATCAAGTTTTTTTTTCAAATTATAACGCTAAATACCTTCTTGCACATGCTGGCTAGTGTCAGAAGGGAATATCAGCCCCTCCCGCTGCTTTTCTTAGATTGGGAAAGGAGAGCGGAGGGGGGGGTCACATGACCACACAGTGGAGCTGTGCAAAAAGGTATTTAGAATTATAATTGAAAAAAATAAAAATAAAACAACAACTCACTGCACTATATTCTTACTAAAACAGAGAGGATATAAGTAACTGTTATGTGACTTTACAACCACTTAAACTTCTGCCAACATTCACTGGGTGCCACATTCACCACATTACATCTAGCCCATGTAACTAGATCCACTGACACTTTTGAAAATAGTCGCCATAGAAAGAACTTTCAGAAATGGGAGATCTAATTTTGATTAACCTTGCAATTTAGCAGTCCTGAAACAATTTTTCTCATATTTGAACATGTTTTTGCCTTCATTGATGACATACAAGGTTTCCTGTGAATGGCTGAGCAGCACTCAGCCCGACTAGATATTGTTTCCGGGAACAGGAGAGGAGGTCCCCAACCTGCTGCAGGAACACAGCCCTGTATACGGTATGTTGCTGATGCTACAAACAGTTTAGACAGCCCTCCCTGTGGACTCATGTTAGTGAAGCAAATAGTTCATTGGGACCAGTACGGTCCAAACAAACTGTTAAAAGTCACAAGAAAACAAGAGTTGTGCTTTAAATGAGAAGAATGGGAATCACACAAAAAATAAATAAATAAATCATACTCGCCTAGATCGCTGCAGCACTAAACCCAGCTGCAGCTGCCCCTCGTTGCTTCAAAGACTGCGAACAGAGCGATCAAACACCACTAATCGCTCAGATCTCGATCCTCAGCCGGCAGAGAGATGGTGGTGGTCAGTCATCAGCTCTCTGGTCTGCCTCTCCAGCACTCACTGGAGAGCTGGGGTGTGTAGGGGTTGACTGACGCTCTAAGCATCTCGCTGAGAGGCTGAGACCGCTGTCAGTCCAGTCTTCGGGACTGATCCCAGCCATATGGTCGGGATCTTTTCAGAGCCTAGACCGTCTCTGTGACGTCAGCCGACAGCGGTTATTAGCCCGCTGTCAGATGAAAACAGGTCACAGGAGTCCAGAACTGACTACACTCCTGTGATCCACAGGAGAAGCATAACCAAAAAAGCTTTGGTCAAACCTCTCTTTAAACGCTCGTTTATGTTAAGAGGACCAGAAAAAGCAGTTCTCAATTCTTAATGCTATGCAACTGCAGGCCCCTCCGCACTACAAGGCCGGTCCCCCTCAGCCTCTTCTCCCACATGCTCTATTGGTCAGATGCCCCTGACATCTTTCAGACCGATGCAAGGCCAATAGCCTGCACTGAAAGCTGAGACAGTCCACTGCTGGAGCGTATGGGAATTGAGGAGAGCATCTTCCAGGGGAGCAACAAATCTGGAAATTAAAATGGCTTTTCCTGTCCCCTAGACCTCAACAAGCATTTAATAGTTTAGTATCACATTTGAATTGAATTATTAAAATAAAACTCCTACCAAAATGATTTCTGCCTAGGCTGAACCTTCCTGATAAATCTTTTTGCAAACGCATGCAGAGAATTCATGCTTACCTTTCCAGCATAATGGTGAACAATAAAGCCCTGGTTCCAACTATTAAAATGTTCATGGGTCCCCACAGCCATCTGGAGTTTTTGCAAAAGCGTCTGATCAGCCCCTTCTCCCACGGCATGCATGGTGGCACATACATCATCTAAAATACTCATTATGCCTGGTGGGTTCTGGAAAGTAAAAAGAATGGTACAAGATCAACTAAACACAGTTATACTGACGGTGAACTATTATACAGAACCACCAATACTTCATAATTGAAGAAGATATATAGTACATATCTGTCCTTCCTATGTGCAAAAGAGGCAGCATCTCTGTACAGATGGATGTCCCATCAATGACCTAAACAGAACCATTTCCATAAATCTAAATGTGCCACCACCACTGCAGCAAATACATTTTTATGGAGGGGGGGGGGCTATGGCAGATCTAGACATAAGGACAGCAGATGGCATATTAGTCTACATTGTGCTCTGCTGTATGAGTGCAAAATAAGACAAATTGAAAAAGCTTATGGAACTAGCTTTTAATTGTGTATCACTATATGTTGTTAAAGGTTAGTCTCCAATGCCAAAGCCATGGTTTCCATACACTGCACTAGGGATGAGCCGAACATCCCCCGGTTCGGTTCGCACCAGAACCTGCGAACGGACCGAAAGTTCGCACGAACGTTAGAACCCCATTGACGTCTATGGGACTCGAACGTTCAAAATCAAAAGTGCTCATTTTAAAGGCTAATTTGCATGGTATTGTCCTAAAAAGGGTTTGGGGACCCGGGTCCTACCCCAGGGGACATGTATCAATGCAAAAAAAGTGATTTTAATGATGCTTAAAGTAAAAAAAAAAAAAAAAGTGAAATATTCCTTTAAATATTGTACCTGGGGGTGTCTATAGTATGCCTGTAAAGTGACGCATGTTTCCCGTGTTTAGAACAGTCCCTGCACCAAATGTCATTTTCAAAGGAAAAAATCTCATTTAAAACTGCTTGCGGGTTTAATGTAATGTCGGGTCATGGCAATATGGATGAAAATCAGTGAGACAAACGGCATGGGTACCCCTCAGTCCATTACCAGGCCCTTTGGGTCTTGTATGGATATTAAGGGGAACCCCGCACCCAAATTAAAATAAGGAAAGGTGTGGGGCCACCAGGCCCTATATACTCTGAACAGCAGTATACAGGCGGTGCAAACAAGACAGGGACTGTAGGTTTGTTGTTAAGTAGAATCTCTTTGTAATTTTGAACGGGTACATTTTTAACGTGTTTAGCTCCAGCCAAAAAATCTTTAAGCTTTTTGGAAAACATAGGGAAGGGTTATCACCCCTGTGACATTTGTTTTGCTGTCTTTCCTCCTCTTCAGAAAATTTCACCTCACTTTTTGTCCCAATGAAAAATGTTTTTTGAAAATTTGGGTTTTTTTTTGGAACAAGGATTGGAAAGCATCAGTGGAAAGGAGACATTTTTTTCCCATATTAACTCTTACAGGAGAGAATTTCCCTTCCTAGGGGTAGATTTCATCTCACTTCCTGTTGTCTCCTTCCATTTGCAAGTAGGAGTCGTTTGTAAGTTAGATGTTTGAAAGTAGGGTCCTGCCCTATATACTCAGCAGAAATTTGGGCCTTAGGTGTTGCTGTGGCCACAACACTGTAAGCCCTCACAGGGCCATGCTGTGAAATATTAGATCAAGAATTGTAATTACATGCCCCTGTTGAACAGGAGCTGAAAAATTAGGCCTTAGGCACTGGTGCTGGTGCCACAACACTGCAACCCCTCACAGACACTCTAGTTGGAACGCAGGAACGAGCCCTGCTGCAAAGTATTGCATCAAAAATTGTAATTACACACCCCTGTTAAACAGGGGCTGAAAAATTGTGCCTTAGGCACTGGTGGTGGCGCCCAGAACCAAAAATGTTCTTACAAGCTATCAGCGTGATGATTGAGGAGGAAGAGGATAATTACTCAGGGATAGTCACTCAGCATCAGCATAGGCAGTCTTTGAAGGGATCTGAGATTTCAAAAAAAATTATTCGGTTACATCAGCATCAGGTGCTTGGTAGCTGGTGGTGATCCAAGACTGATTCATTTTTATGAAGGTCAGTCGATCGACCGAGTCGGTGGACAGACGCACCCTGTGATTGGTTACCACGCCTCCAGCAGCACTGAATGTGCGTTCCGAAAGAACGCTGGATGCAGGACAGGCCAGTAGCTCAATTGCATACTGTGCAAGCTCTGGCCAGTGATCCATTCTCAAGACCCAGTAACCCAGAGGATTTTCGGTGGGAAAGGTGTCCAAGTCTGATCTTGCCCCTAGGTATTCCTGCACCATGTAAAACAGACGCTGGCGATGGTTGCTGGAACCGATCATACCTTGGGGCTGCGGACCAAAAAATTGTCTGAACGCATCGGTCAGACGGCCACCTTCTCCACCGCTCCTTCTTTGACTGACCGAAGCCTCAGCAACACGTTGTCCAGAAACAGGAGTTTGTAACCTCCCAGTCTCTGGGAACGCGTTGCACAGACCTTTCTGCAAGGCCTCCCGAAGATGTTTCATCCTCTGCTCCCTCTGCGATGGCAAGATAAGGTCCGCAACCTTACCCTTGTAACGTAGATCAAGGAGGGTTGCCAGCCAGTATTGGTCCTTCTCCTTGATACCACGAATACGAGGATCCTTACGCAGGCTTTGCAGGATCAGGGAGGCCATGCAGCGTAGGTTTGCTGAGGCATTCGGTCCGGAGTCCTCTGGGTCATTAAGGACGACAACGTCTGCAGCCACCTCCTCCCAGCCACGTACAAGTCCGTGTGTTTCTTGGGACTGATCCCTAAAAGACTGCTGCTGATGCTGAGTGCCAGGCTCCACCTCCATACTGACACAATCTTCCTCCTCCTCCTCCACCTCCTCCTCGTCCTCTTCCTGTGTGATCGGCGGGCACGCAGGAACACTGTCTGGATAAAGGGGGCCTTGAGAGCTAAGGAAGTCCTCCTCTTCCTGCCTCTGTTCTGCCTCAAGTGCCCTGTCCATTATTCCACGCAGCGTGTGCTCCAACAGGTGGACAAGGGGGACAGTGTCACTGATGCATGCACTGTCACTGCTCACCATCCTCGTGGCCTCCTCGAATGGTGACAGGACAGTGCATGCATCCCTGATCATGGCCCACTGGCGTGGGGAAAAAAAACCAAGCTCCCCTGACCCTGTCCTGGTGCCATAGTCGCACAGGTACTCATTGATGGCCCTCTGCTGCGTGTGCAGCCGCTGCAGCATGGCCAACGTTGAGTTCCACCTGGTGGGCATGTCACAGATTAAGCGGTTCTTGGGCAGGTTAAACTCCTTTTGGAGGTCCGTCAGCCAAGCACTGGCATTATATGACCGGCGGAAATGCACACAGACTTTCCTGGCCTGCCTCAGGACATCCTGTAAGCCCGGGTACCTGCCCAAGAACCGCTGCACCACCAATATAAGGACGTGAGCCAAACAGGGCACATGGGTCATTTGTCCCTGTCGGAGGGCAGAGAGGAGGTTGGTGCCATTGTCGCAAACCACCATTCCTGCCTTAAGTTGGCGTGGCGTTAACCACCTCTGAACCTGCCCCTGCAGAGCTGACAGAACCTCTGCCCCAGTGTGGCTCCTGTCCCCCAAGCACACCAGCTCAAGCACCGCATGGCATCTTTTGGCCTGCGTACTTGCGTAGCCCCTTGAACGACTACGGAGCACCGCTGGTTCCGAGGAAGAGGCCATGGAGGAAGAAGAAGAGGAGGGGGTGGAGGAGAGAGGTGTGTCACAATCATTAGCATTTTGGAGGCGTGGTGGCGGAACAACCTCCAACACTACTGCACCTTGTCCTGCATCCTTCCCAGCTGCCAGCAGAGTCACCCAATGCGCCGTGAAACTTAGGTAACGTCCCTGTCCATGCCTGCTGGACCATGAGTCAGCGGTAATATGCACCTTACCGCTGACCGCCCTGTCCAGCGAGGCATGGACATTGCCTTCCACATGCCGGTAGAGAGCCGGAATCGCCTTCCATGAGAAAAAGTGGCGTTTGGGTACCTGCCACTGAGGAACCACACATTCCACAAACTCACGGAAGGGGGCAGAGTCTACCAACTGAAAAGGCAGCAGTTGAAGTGCTAGCAATTTTGCCAAGCTAGCATTCAACCGCTGGGCATGTGGATGGCTGGGAGCAAACTTCTTTCGGCGGTGCAGCAGCTGGGGCAGGGAAATTTGCCTGGTACAATCTGACGTCGGTGTACCAAAAGCAGATTGCCCACAAGTACTTGGCTGTGACACACCTAATTCTACACCTTCATTCCTCTCAGTGCAGGTCTCAGAGAGGACCGGAGGTCTAGTGGGGTTGGAAATCTCAGCTGATAAAGGAGCAAGGAGAGGTCCTCTTTGTTCTTTGGTGTGGGTCTTTTAGATACGCTTGCCAACGAACTGCATGGCAGATCAACATATGTCTGGTCAAGCATGTGGTACCCAAGCGGGAGATGTTTTGGCCACGTGAGATACGCTTGAGACATATGTTGCAAATAGCAGCGGTGCGATCTGATGCACTCGTCTCAAAAAAGGCCCACACCAAAGAACTTTTTGAATAACGCGCAGAGACTGCAGCGCCCTGCACATGTGGAGCTTTGGGGTGTGATGCAGTCAATGTGCTGCCCTTAGGCTGGCCCCTGGAGGGCATCCTGCCTCCTTGGTGATGTGCCGCCTCCTCCTCCTCCTCTCTCCTATCAGGCACCCACGTTGAGTCAGTGACATCATCCCCTCCCTCCTCATCACTGGAGCAAACCTGGCAGTATGCTGCAGCAGGGGGAGCATGACTGCCAGATTGCTGTCCTTCTTGGGCACCCTCTCTGTCTGTGCTCATGTTACTGCCTTCATCGAGCTCAGTATCATCATCAGAGCCTTCCAAACGCTGGGCATCCTCCTGGAGCATGTACCCAACACTGTGGTCAAACAGTTCGAGGGACTCCTCAGGAGGACATGGTGGAGCTAGGGAAGGAGTCACTGATGACATTGAGCCGAGGGAAGAGGCCGCTGCTTTGCCAGACAAAGTACCCTGGGCATGGGTGAGAGAGGATGAGGAGGATGAGGACGGCTTGGTCATCCACTCGACCAAGTCTTCCGCATGTTGCGGCTCAACACGGCCAGCTGCCGAAAAAAAGGCCAAGCGTGTCCCATGGCCACGTGCTGATGAGGATGCACCGTCTCCACGACCAGCACTAGACACAGAGCCTGCTTGCCCTCTCTTATTGGCTTGTGACTGTCTGCCTCTCCTTCTTGGCCTTCCAGACATACTAATGGCCTGTAGCTGCACTAAGCTGGGATATATATATACATATATATATATATATATATATATATATATATATATATATATACTGATACTGCAGCTAGCAAAATCAACTGCCTGCCTGTAGTATGAGAACACCACCAACCTTCTACAGGTAGCTTTAGCTGAACACTGTGAGGTGGACGCACCCCACTAACTTGTAGGTTTAGCTGAACACTGTGAACAGGACGCACTGTACTAAATGTAAATAGTCTAGCTGCCTGACCGTGGTACTAATAGGATCAAAAGAACACCAGTAATTTTCTTCAGGTAGCTTTATATACTGTAACAAGACAAGCCTGCCTGTCAGTAGGAAGATAACAGGAACGGATCTAGCTGAACACTGTGAGCAGGACGCACTGCACTAAATGTAAATAGTCTAGAAGATAACAGGAACGGATCTAGCTAAACTGAATACATTGTGTATATATATATATATATATATATATATATATATATATATATATATATATATATATATATATATATATATATATATATATATATATATATATATATATATATATATATATACACATATATATATATATACAACACCTGGGATGCATATATATATACACAATACACTTTAAGTGCAGCTAACTGACTGACTGTCCTGCCTAATCTAGCTAACTCAAATGAAATGACACTGTCTCTCTCTCTCTCTAAGCACACCGGAACACACTGCACAGGGCCGCCACAAGGCGGCCTTATATAGTGTGGGGCGTGTACTAAATCCCCTGAGCCATAATTGGCCAAAGCCTCCTTGGCTTTGGCCAATTACGGCTCTGTTCAGGCGGCGCTGTGATTGGCCAAGCATGCGGGTCATAGTGCATGCTTGGCCAATCATCAGCAAGCAATGCACTGCGATGCCGCAGTGAATTATGGGCCGTGACGCGCCACACGGATTTGGCGCGAACGGCCCATATCATTCGCAATTCGGCGAACGACCGAACAGCCGATGTTCGAGTCGAACATGGGTTCGACTCGAACACGAAGCTCATCCCTACACTGCACTAATGATAGCCAACAAGTATGAAACCACTAAATGCAGTATAACAAATGCAGCTAACAAACATCAGTTTCTGGATGTACAGTTAGTCATAGGACATACAGGTATGATTTGAATAGCTTTTCATAATCTAAGGAACAAGCTCATTTTCGATTATGCAATAGAATGAGACTGTCAATACTTTGTTCTAGAAAGGCTCTACAGTACTCCATGGTGTTAAATATTAGGAAGCAAAAAATAAAGACCACCAATTCATGGAATCTGTAAAAAGTGAAATGAATTGTTTAGGACAAAATGGAATGTATTTTATGATTATATATTTTTAAACATATATTATTAAATGTATATATTACTTTCTTTATTTAAAATAAACATTTAATACATGACATAATAAGTAATATGGGTTATCTAAACAGACCGCACAACAAAAGCCTCCTAGATCCATGTCCACCTAGTGAGACTATTGGCACATATCTATTTGAGACACTGGTGAAACGACATTTGATAAGAGATACCCGATCTTTATCACCACTCTGACTCATTCACATGTGTGCATGAATTTAATAAGTAAAATACAAATATATACAAAACCATTATACATTACTTTTAAACCTAGTGACATAGAATGTGGAAGAGTGATTACATAAAACACAGATTAAAAGAACATAACTAGACCTCACTTTGAGAAATAATGAATAGATATATCATTCTTCCCACACTTACCACTTTATTCTCAATAAGGTCACACACAATCTTATTGTTAAAGTATTCTATTGGGGTCCATCGAATGCCTTCCTGAACATATTCTTCCTGAAATTCAAAGTACAGAAAAATATAAAAAAAGATGTACAATATTTTGCTGCAATGCAAATAGCCAAGAATGATTATCTTATTCTGGCCAACCCGCGGCAGTCATGAGTCCCACAACATAAGGCCCAATGTACACTAGAAGCTAAAAACTGGTTAAAAAAAAAAAAACTGGATAAAAATGCTAATATTTAGCATTTTTTTGCTGGTGTTTAGCAGTTTACAAGCTTTAGGAGAGTTAGTGTTAAGGAGTGGAGCCGCCGGCATCCTTAACAGTCAGCGAATAGTGGATGTTAAGGATGGACCCTTTCAGGTCTGGTATGGATTTTTAAAGGGGAACCCAATGGCAATTTTTTTGGCACGGTATCCCCCTCAAATCCATACCAGACCTTTATCTGAGCATGCAAGGAGGGGGGGGGGGTGCTTTGGGGTAGAGGAGCTCCCTTCAAGGCACCTTGTCCCCAGGTGGTTATGAGGGTGTGGGGGAGGACTTATCGGAATCTGAAAGCCCCTCAGATCCTGTACCCCCCTCCTATCTGAATGGGTACCCCTACTCATTTACCAAAAAAAGTGTGCAAAAGTGAGTAAAAACACAACATTTTGACAAGTCCTTTGGTAAAAAATAATAAATTGTCCCCTGGTGTACCCTGCGTCATGGTCATTGAACAGTGCATGCTTTTTTGTTCAGGTTGACCGTTTAAAAAAAAAAAATCTTTTAAAAAGGCCTTGTTAAACACTGTTGTGCTTTTACTCACTTGTGCACAGTTTTTTGGTGAATGAGTAGGTCATACGCACGCATTCAGATGGGGGATGGGATCTGGGGGCCTGGTATAGTTCAGGAGGCGCGGGCTTGCCAGCCCCCCCCCCTTTCTGGCCTACCAGGCTGCATGCTTGGATACGTTTCTGGTATAATTTTTTTTTTTCGGGGGGGGGGGGGGGGGGGGGACGACCCCCATTCCATTTAAAAAAAAAAAATGGTGTGGGTTTCCCTCTTCAAAATCTGTACCAGACCTAAAGGGCCTGGTATGGACCTGGGGGGACCCATGCCATTTTTTTTTATTTTTTTTTTTTTAAGTGGGGTTCCCCTCTAAAATAATACCAGGCCTGAAGAGTTTTTTTCCTAAATTCTTTATTTCTGGCAATTCTTTTGTGTACATTCAGCTGTCAGCAGGGAAGCCCGCTGATAGCTGATGAGTCATCCGTTCACTAGCTGTTAAGGATGCCGATGACCTCACGCTTATAAAAAAGAAATGCTGGGCACTGTCGCTTCGCAGAGTTTAGGAGCGGTCAGCATTTTTTCCCGCCAAAACGCCGCTGCTCCAGAATGCCCTGGCAGTGGGTTTTTTTCTGCCACTAAACGCTCCTGCTACAAAATGCTGCTAAAAGCCTATATATGCATGAACTAGAGGCAGGGGAATTTAGAGGCAGTAAAAAAATGAAAATGCCTGATGCCCCTCACAATAGCTTCAAAAATGCCCAGTGTGCATGAGGCCTAACAGTGAAATTATACTATAATATAGAGGACATTTTGCCGTAACCATTCATAGGGGTCATAAAATTTTATATATATATATATATATATATATATATAATATTTTTTTTTTTTTTTTTTTTTAAAGGGACATTTAATGATAATTGCACTAAATAGGTCACCTTTCAAGAGCTCTAGTATATACCGTAACAATATATTTTCCCTGAGGCAGGAACGGAAACAGGCATCAGTTAAGTAAATGTTACTACTCAAAGCACCACAATATCCCCAGGTATAAAACAGAAGGTCTTTTCTGATTATATAGTAGGTAAAAAACCCTTGAGGTAGGCTCTTTAGGAACCAGATTGCATCTGCATGATTCCTTCACAGATCACTCTTCAGCGATAGAAATACACTCCCAATTTCAGTATCCTGAGCCCAAACGTTTAATCACATATTGAAGGATAAGAACAACACCCAATGCCATCAGTACATATCGGATACTGTTGTTATTTGTCAGTTTAAGTACAGCAGCCCAGCCGCCTTGTCCTATAATCCAGCGGACAATTCTACTTTCCACCAGGTATCTAGCAAGCCACTGGGCAATCGTTCTTAGAAACCTATGCCGTCCATTTTCCCACACATGGACAGCTAATCGATATCCAAAGCCATGGAGTGCTAGTACACGTCCCCAGTTCACCCTAGTTTTAAAAACACTGGAAGCAGTCTTTCGTAAATAGTCATAAGCGTTGTCCAAGCTAGGATTCAGGTTCTTCACAATGGCATCAAAAAGATCCTTATAGCGCTTTTCATCTCCAATCAATGCTAGCTGTTGTCCAACTTTGTCTAAATTGCTGTTTACTTGTCTCGCATCTTCAATTTAGTTTCCAAGAGGTCTGAAATCCTCATCTTCTTTGTGTCTAAGTTGGGTGATGTGATAGGCATAACTTAGAAATATTTCTTCTGTCTGTTGACTCACATGCTCTTCATCTGCTTCAAGTACATCTGCATTATCTGTTGTATCTTCTTTGCCTCCAGTTGCCATGATTGACAGACAGAGAGGTCAGTGTGATCCCTAAGGATCTTTTCTTCCTTCCGCAGCCCTAGAAGACTGACCCCCCCCAATCCATACCAGACCCTTATCCGAGCACACAGCCCGGCCGGACAGGAATGGGGGTGGGGACGAGCGAGCGCCCCCCCCCCTCCTGAACCGTACCAGGTCGCATGCCCTCAACATGGAGGGGGTTGGTGCCTTGGGGGAGGGGGCGCACTGCGGCCCCCCCACCCGAAAGCACCTTGTCCCCATGTTGATGAGGACAAGGGCCTCTTCCCGACAACCCTGGCCGTTGGTTGTCGGGGTCTGCGGGCGGGGGGCTTATCGGAATCCGGGAGCCCCCTTTAATAAGGGGGCCCCCAGATCCCGGCCCCCCACCCTATGTGAATGAGTATGGGGTACATCGTACCCCTACCCATTCACCTAGGGAATGTGTCAATTAAAAAAAAAAAACACTACACAGATTTTTAAAGTAATTTATTAGACAGCTCCGGGGGTCTTCTTCCGACTTCGGGGGTCTCTCCGGTTCTTCTCCACGCTCTCCGGATCTTCTGCCGGGCTCCTCCGCTCTCTTCTGCTCTTTTGCCGCTCTTTTGCTATAGCGGAGGAGCCAGGTCTTCAGTCTTCAGTCTTCTGCCTTCTGCCCTCTTCTCTTCTTCTGATGTTGACACAACGCTCTCTCCGGCTGGAATGCTCTCTGTGCGCTCTGCTATGGCTTATATAGGCGGTGACCCCGCCCCCTTATGCCGTAACAATCCCTGGGCATGCCGGTTTTTTATTTAAAATTTGGCGTGGAGTTCCCCCTAAAGATTCATACCAAACACAGTGCCGGGCATTGGCGGGGATCCAAGTCGGATCCCCGTTCATTGAAAGTCGGACATATGCCGGCTTCATGTCGCAGGGCAAAGTCGGATCCAAAGTAGGACGGCTGTCGTGTCGCACCAGTGTGAACCCAGCCTTAGGACGTTGACTCCTTCCTGAAGGATGGCAATGGGCCGGCCGAGGTGTTAACACTTCATGTTCGGGGTGATAAAATATTTAAAGGAGATTCCTTGCTGCTATCAATAGGTTTCTCAAAATGTAACAAAGTATGATGTAGTTTAAACTATGGTATAGTTTTCCTGCCTTTGACAATAAACATTAATTGCTAGACAACATTTTTTATAAACTTTTGGCTTCAGATGTATTTATATTCTTTTATATTTGTAATACTTGTAAAAATAGATTTCTAGCACTAACACATAGAGCAAGTACGTTATAAAAAGCAAGGCAGCCTAAAGCAATCACGAGTGAGTTTACTGTATTATGACCAGTGAAAGATATTTTGCACTTTAGTTGCAATGATGTTGATCATAATATGTTGGATGCACAGGAGCCCAGCTGGACCACTAATGCAGAGAGGGGGTACTGGGAAAAGCCATAGAAAACTATTTGCCTTTACATCCTAAGCATTGCATAAGCCAAGCTCCCATAAACCTCAGAAAGCCTTTGCCTTTAACACCAGCCCTCATCACAGATATTGTGCTAACCTTCTATAACGCTACAGGGTTAGGTCAGTTGATTTACCTGTTCTGCTTTTAGTGTCAATTCTATAAATATTTGTTGCAATTTTTCATTCACAAAATTGATGCAGAACTGCTCAAAACCATTTTTCTGAAAAAACAAAATACAAATACATGTGTTATTCAGATAACTACTTTATACCATTGGAGCTACAATCCTAAAAAGTGTAACTTACCTGAAAAATCTCAAAGCCATAAATATCAAGAACACCAATATTGTATTCTTCATGATCCTTCTCCATGGCTTTGTTGATGGACTAAAAAATAAATATGCTAAGTAAAGAAAACTGAAACCCAAGCATTATTGCCTACTTTTTTTTTGTAAATTGAGAACATATATATATATATATATATATATATATATATATATATATATATATATATATATATATATATATATATATATATATATATATATATATATATATATATATATATATATATATATATATATATATATAGCGATACATAAAAAAATAGCAACTAGGTCTTTATAATATGAAATCTGCAGTATGGAGCTTGTGAGTCCTACCGAGTTCTTTACTTAACACAGCAGAAAGATTGCCGGTCATGTGACTACAGGTCATGTGAATGGACTTTACCAAGCCTGCACCGTAGTAGAACGCACATTTGTAAAACACTCCAATTTTTGTTTTTTGTTATACAGTAGTTTAAAATGTACCTCTTAGTTTTATTTAAAACAAAACTACAGCTATTTCCACTTGGGGATGTAAACAGGAAATGGGCAGAATGACACTCATGATTGGCTGTGCCAAACTGAGGTAGGGGTGGGGCTAGTGGGGTCACTGGGGTATTGGGGGAAAAAAAATGAGCCACTAAAGTAGAGGTCTACTTTAAAACAAGTGGATTTATCCTTCAATGCTACAAGAGACCACTGAAATACATGGACAGAAAGCATGCTTACAATCTATTTATCACAATCAGTCAGGCAGACCTACAGATATTATATCATCTTATATCTGAGGTTGCATAGACACCCAAGGCAGATGCAATTTATAAGCAAAGAAAACTTTGGCAATCGACAGAAGACACTAAAACACTTTTAATCCCAGCACCAGTGGGCAGAAACCAAGTTAAAGTGGGCACTGGCATGCAAGTGAACTATATTTACTTCTATACTAACTACATTTACGGTACTTCTTGTAGTCAGTTATAAAACAGTTGAACACCATAGGTTATCAGGACTACTATATTTGCTATATTTTACAGGACCAAAAAAAAAAAGAAAGAAAATCTATAAGCAATGTCATTGTTACATCTCCTGAGACAGGACTTACATCTACCAAGTAATCGAAGACTCGTGAATGAAGTGCTTTGGCAAGAGCATCTCTAGTATAGCAGGCCTGCTCCACATTCAAAGTCACATTGATTGACTCAGACTTGCCACCCCACTTGCTATCCATCTGTCTGCTTGTCAACTTCTCTCTTAAGCGACTTTCATTTATCCCCAGGAGGAATGTAGGGAATGCTAGAACTGTAAACAAAAAAGACCTTTACAATCCAGGGCAAATATTCGTGTCATTTCTGTATAACCATTCATAGACAGTATACAAAGGGGAAAAATATACACACATGTCCTGTAACAAGAACATAGGACTTCTCAATGGTTGTGATATAAAAAAATTACTGAAGTCATTTTCCCTCGCCTGGCACTTCTATATAACTTCAGGTTTCGCATACTGGTGCACTTTAGCCCACATTTTGATTGAACTATGTTTCATTCACAATAGAATGAGGGGAGAACTACCTAGGATTATATTGAAGGGGCTCAGACACCAGAAAATTGTATTTTAGGTGCCTCCAACTGTGTTTCTTACAAGTTTGTAACAGCTGTGGAGCTAAAGGAAGAGAGATTTAAAAAATTTGACTGGAGGTCACACATCTGAAATACAGATTTTTTATTATAATACATTACACAGCTCCTAAGATTTCTATACAAGCAGGAGGACATGTTTCCTCTGTATACTTTTTTTCCCCCCTTTTAAATGAGCTTCAAACACACTGCTTTTTAACAAGACTGTAGAGGCCATAATCCTTTTAGGATGCTGGAAACAATTTAATAGCATTAAAAAAGTACTTTACTTCCCCCCCTGGCCCTTTCTTCTCAATTAATAACAGACTAGCATCATTGTCTTTATAGATCTGCACACCACATTACTGCTAATTTTGCAACACAACAATGGAGTACAATGAAGACAACTGGCAAAGAAAATTGTGTGTGGCAAATGTATAACGATTGATTGCCACATTTTCACCAACAAAAGCCAAAAATTTTAATCTCATCGCTGAATTTACCAACTGTTTTTTTCAAATACTCAATTTCATTTTGAATAGTTTGGGGAAGTATTTGTTTTAACAAAGCTGACCTTATTTACGAAAAGTCTACTGTGCAATACTGTATATAAAGCTCTTTTTATCAATCTGACCCTTGGAAGCAGATTTGGGATTCAATGCCATGTTACTGCACTTAGAACTATTAAATCGGCCAAGTACCCTTATAAAAAGTATGATGGGGCAGGCATGACATCTACATGCCTTTTTCAATAGTAAATGGACAATTAGCTCTCTACTTGCATTGCTTTCATTATATTGGTGAGATATCAGCTTTTAAAGACTATATTTGGTTTCAATTCATTAATAATGGGTAGAGGATAATGGAAAGCTAGAAAGCTGACCACTAGTGAGTCATCCAAGCAGATACAATTCACATACACTTCCTGTAAATCAGTCCATTATGAACATGATATCCCTGATCCCTAATCTCAATGACTAAAGGCTAAAAAGGTCCAACCAAACAAGAAATTCAAGCAGAATAAAAAGTTTCTTCTGTACCCTATTTTTTAATTGAGAATATTATATATAAAAAAAATGTTTTGTTTTTTTTTTACGATAGTTATGCTAAATTTCTTTCATAATACTTTGTTAACTGGGTGCAGGTCCAGACATGTGGGCAGATCCCGACCATATAGTCGCGATCCTTCCCGAGCCTGGACCGTCTCCATGACATTAGCTGACATTGGGCTTCAGCTCGCTGTCTGCTGAAAAAACAGTTCACAGGAGTGCAGAGCAGACCACAGAAGTACAACCAAACGAGTTTCGGCTGTACTTTTCCTTTACTGGAAAAAAAATGTTTAGGCCCTCTAACCACAAAGAGAAGCATCTTAACTAAAATATGAAAAGATCTAAATGCCTGCCAAAATTTTGATCCAATGCCCTACCAACATATCTTCATTAAAGTATACCTGCAATGGTAGGTACAGATCTAAAATGGCCAAGATATAACTTACAATATATATATATATATATATATATATATATATATATATATATATATATATATATATATATATATATATATATATATATATATATATATATACATACATACATACTGTACATACCACATACACACGCGTTTCAGAAGCACTTAAAGTGTTACTGAACCCTGGATCCTGCATTCACTATATCTGGTCTCCCACAGTACACAGAACATGGAAATGCATTTATTTATTAAATATAAACTGCTAAATACCTTTTCTGATCAACAGTATATAGCATTTTTGTGACTATCAGTGTCTGGTTAAAGCTTGTAGGAGTTTTCATTCTGCTCTGGCTGTCCTATGAGGCTGCATTGACCCCTGACTTTGGCCCTGTGTTGATGATATACACCCTCCCAGAAGAAAAAACAAAACAAAAAAAAAATCTCTAGCAATACACTCCAAACTGAGCATGTGCAGAGTGACTCCAAGGCTCTGTTCTATCAACAGATGGATTGGGGACAGTAAAAGAAGAAGGGGAGGATCATTAAAGTCAGGATCAAACAGTCTATTTACACAATGTATAGGATTAACCCCTTAGGTTCCACAGTGAGCATAACAAGAATGCTTTACTGCATATAGAGACTGATTTTACTCTTGCAGGTTTAGTAACATTTTAATACACAAATAATTTTTCTAATTTATAAACACTATTTTTGTTTTTTAGCCCTGGTTCACATTGATATGATTTGACATGCGATTTGACATTTGCTGGCCATAACACCGTCCTAATAGTTTCAGTACTACTTTTTGCGATTTCGGGCTGCGATTTACAGAAACCTGCACAGATGTCTCTGAAATCGCAGCTGAAATCGTGACTGACATGCGGGAGTAAAATTGTGCGAGTTCAGCTAAACTCGCACAGCTTCATTACCGCAGCTCAGTGTGAACCAGGGCTTAGTCCCATTTACTTCAACTATAAAAATCAGGAGGTTTGGTCAAGGTACAGCACTTCCCACATTATTCCTTAACGTTTCTTTATAGTTTCTGCGTGTGTGGGAACTTCTGGTTTTGATTTAAGGACCCTTTAAATAGTGAAGTAGAAGCATGAACATTAGAGTAAAAAAAACAGAATATCTTAATACTTCCACATCTTTGAAATTTCAGATCAGATTTATTAGTCAAGACCAGGATATCTGCTACACATATGGATATCAAGGCTGCTATTGGAAGATAAGACAATATCTTGGCACAAACAAAAAAGTCATTTTATATTAGCAGGGGTTGCCTAATTTACCATAAATAAATTTATGGTCTACATTTCAGACAAGATTACACACAATGATATCCATACCGCATATGTATTATATTTTTGGTTGATAACCATGCATAATGTCATATCAAACATGTGCTATTAATTGAACGTGGCAAATACAAAAATGCAGCCGAATATCAGGTTTTATCTTAAAGTGGATGTAAACCCAATGTCATCCTTTCTAAACTACTGCCATAGGGGTTATCTATAAGGATATACATGCCTCCTGCATGTATGTTTACCTGTCAAATGTCTCCCTTCTGTCTGTTATGAGACCCGAAAAACTGCAGATTCTGTGGGTGGGTCTGTTGTCTGGAGCTCGGTGGGTGGAGTCGTGATGTCAGTAGACTCCCCGCCCACCTCTACACTCCTCTTGTCAATATGCATTTTCTCCTGTGTATTTCTAACTGAACTTCTGTTATGATCTCTAATGCCGCGTACACACGAGCGGACTTTACGGCGGACTTTGCCCGGCGGACTGGATTTCGTCGGACAATTCGATGTGTGTGGGCTCCAGCGGACTTTGTTTTCTCAAAAGTTGGACGGACTTAGATTTGAAACTTGTTTAAAATGTATCCGTTGAAATCGAGTCCGGTCGAAAAGTCCGCTCGTCTGTATGCTAGTTCGACGGACAAAAAAGCCACGCTAGGGCAGCTATTGGCTACTGGCTATGAACTTCCTTGTTTTAGTCCGGTCGTACGTCATCACGTACGAATTCGACGGACTTTGGTGGATTGTGTGTAGGCAAGTCCGTTCATTCAGAAAGTCCGTCGGAAAGTACGTAGAAAAGTCCGCCGGGCAAAGTCCGCCGTAAAGTCCGCTCGTGTGTACGCGGCATGACATCCAGAGAAAAGACAGGAAAGTAACCACATGACTTCAGCATGCCCAATTATGCTGAGGTGTGGAACATCCAATCCTGGCAGAGCAGCAGAAGAAAGGAGTGGGAGGGAATTAAAAAATAATGCATGTGTCTTAGGCTAATGCACGAGATATGTAAATCACCTGTCACTCACAGCAAGGGGGAGGATTTGACAAAGCTTTTTTCAGTTTGTCAAGATTTATCTCACTGAAAAATAAGAGGATTGCTCAGAGCTGGATTAACTTTGTGTGGCAAGACTGGGCTCAAATGATAGGAAATCTTATACTCTATATTATGATAAAAAAAATTATAATTCGGGTTTACATCCACTTTAATAAAGGTTATTTTAAAAAGACCAGGGATGAATTTATTCTGAAACAATATAATACAGCTTTGCAAATGATATGCAGTCTTTACAGATGGCATGACGATGCCAATACCCAACAGCAAAATCAGACACATCTAACATACTTTGCATATGCTGTATACTGAAGCAAAATTTTACTCATCACAACATCATTACCAATAAAAAAAATTGCCTTATATTCATGAAGGAATCTAGGGAAAATAGTTGGGAAAATATGCAGGTAAAAAGTTCCTTTATGTATAAGGCCTTGTTCACATGAGCATACTATAGCGTATGCCTGTGCGAAGGGCAGGTTTGCTAGCATAGGGATGCACATGTATTCAATGCATCCCCAGGCAGGTAGTCCCATTCATGTCAACTGTGTCCATGAAGCCATTGCATCCCAATTGACAGGATTGGAAATGCCTGCAGAGAGATGCACGGAACATTTGTGCATCCCCACGCGGGTACACATGACCCTCGCACGGGCGTACACCATAGTATGTAAACAAGGCCTAAAAATTGAAACATCTAGTATAATTTAATAAGGAAATAGAACAGGTCAGAGACTTAAAGTGATTGTCAAGGTTTGATTTTTTTTTTTTTATAACAAACATGTCATACTTACCTCCACTGTGAAGTTTGTTTTGCACAGAGTGACCCCCGATCCTCGACTTCTGGGGTCCCTCAGCAGTTCTTTTCCGCATCGTATAACCCCCTAGGAGAAGCACTCTCCCGGGGGGTTACCTTGCGGGCACACTCCCAAGTCCAGCATTCGGCGTTCATAGACTCCGAATGTAGGACTCAGCCCCGGCGCCCGCGTCCTTGGATTTGATTGACAGCAGCAGGAGCCAATGGCTTCTCTACTATCAATCTGTCCAATCAAGAGTCGAGAACCCCGGGCAGAGAAAGAGCGTGTCTCCGGCGTGGGAAATTCCAGGGCTCAGGTAAGTAAAATTTGAGGGCTGGGGGCCAGTCACTGCCAGGTGTTTTTTCACCTTAATGCATAGGATGCATTAAGGTGAAAAAACACGAAGGTTTACAACCCCTTTAAGAGGGCGCAGATGTGCAGATGCAATTCAGCTGCAAAGATTTCTTTTCCCCTTACAAAGTGCCTTAAAGTGGTTGTAAACCCTCACCTATACCTAGTGAAGTGACTATCCTCAGGTGGTACACAGAGGAAACAAATCATTCTACATAAGTGGTACCTGTTTATTTGCAGAGGACGGAGAGCTGCAGATACACACTGTCCAAGAGCTCTGAGGGCCGATTGGAGGGGGGGAATGATAAATGCTTTTCAAAATTTTTCACAAATAAAATTTCTGAAAAGTGTGGTGTGCATTTGTATTCAGCCCCCTTGAGTCAATACTTTGTAGAACCACCTTATTCTGCAATTACAGCTGCAAGTCTTTTTGGGTATGTCTCTACTAGCTTTGCACATCTAGAGAGTGAAAATTTTGCCTATTCTTCCTTGCAAAAAAGCTCAAGCTCTATCAGAATAGACGGAGTGTGTCTGAACAGCAATTTTCAAGTCTTGCCAAAGCATCACGATTGGATTTAGGTCTGGACTTTGACTGGGCCAGTCTAACATGAATATGCTTTGATCTAAACCATTCCATTGTAGCTCTGGCTGTATGTTTAGGGTCGTTGTCCTGTTGGAAGGTGAACCTCCGCCCCAGTCTCAAGTCTTTTGCAGACTAACAGGTTTTCTTCTAAGATTGCCCTGTATTTAGCTCCATCCATCTTCCCATCAACTCTGACCAGCTTCCCTGCTGAAGAAGAGCATCCCCACAACATGATGCTGCCACCACCATGTTTCACGGTGGGGATGGTGTGTTCAGAGGGATGTGCAGTTTGAGTTTTGCGCCACAGGCCAAAAAGTTCAATTTTGGTCTAATTTGACCAGAGCACCTTCTTCCACATGTTTGCTGTGTCCCCCACATGGCTTCTCGCAAACTGCAAACAAGACTAATGATGGCTTTCTTTTAACAATGGCTTTCTTCTTGCCTCTCTTCCATAAAGACCAGATTTGTGCAGTGAATGACAAATAGTTGTCCTGTGGACAGATTCTCCCACCAGAGCTATGGATCTCGGAAGCTCCTCCAGAGTTAACATGGACCTCTTTGCTGCTTCTCCAATTAATGCTCTCCTTGCCTGGCCTGTCAGATTAGGTGGACTGCCACGTCTTGGTAGGTTTGCAGTTGTGCCATACTCTTTCCGTTTTCGGATAATGGATTGAAAAATTTGGGATATTTTTATACATGCTAAAAAAAATACTTTAAACTTCTCAACAACTTTATCCCTGACCTGTCTGGTCAGTTCCTTGGCCTTCCTGATGCTGTTTGTTCACTAAGGTTCTCTAATAAACCTCCGAGGGCTTCACAGAACAGCTGTATTTATACTAAGATTCAATTACACACAAGTGGACTCTATTTACCAATTAAGTGACTTCTGAAGGCAATTGGTTACACTAGATTTTAGTTAGGGGTATCAGTGTAAAAGGGGGCTGAATACAAATGCAGACCACACTTTTCAGATAATTTGTAAAAAAAAAATATATATATATATATTAAGCCATTTATCATTTTCCCTCCACTTCACAATTGTGTGCCACTTTGGGTTGGTCTATCACATAAAACCACAATAAAATACATTTACATTTTTGGTAGTAACATAAAAAAATGTGGAAAATGTCAAGGGGTATGAATACTTTTTCAAAGCAGTGTAAATACACATTTTCGCCAGCACACTATGGATCTTGACTTGCAGTCCAAAAAACTTCAAAGGTTCACTTTAAGGACGCCTCAGTAAATGGGAATTACCAATTACCTGACTGCTCTAACCTTACTGGGATCGCCAAAGGGAAGCAAGAGGATTATAAAAGAAAGGTCCCTTCCTAGTACCAGAACTACTGAGTTCTACCAAGATTCTCAAAATGGCAATATGTGGTTGCCAATCTCATTTTTTAGAGAGTAAGGCATATACGATCATTTCTTTCCTCTGTTTTCACATCTGTAAGTCTGTCAGATGGTAGGAGCATTCACCAAAAGATTTCCCAATAGATTCTGTACTGAATCAAATTATAACCCGTTTTTAAAGACAAAAACATGAAAAATCTTATGCGATGTTGCATTACATTGCAACTTTGTTCCTTTTAAGCCATAGCTAAGCAATCTGTAGCTGACACAAGATGCAGCTACTCGGAGATGTATGAAATACCTACACTCTTCACTCTCTACTGCTGCATAGTTGCCTTTCTCCTTGAAGCTAAGATTGCCCAGGTGTAGAATTCCAGCTACAATCTGCAGCACCATAGCTTGCTCTTCTGCAAAAATTCCAATAACAGTCATGGCATGCTAAGAAGGAAAGAAAAGACAATTGATTTAGTCTCCAGTTAACTCTTCTAGAAATATTTTTGAATGCTGGATTTACCTGGTTTTCTTACTATGGAAAATATTGCATGGTACGATTATGTGGCTATTGTTAACTAGCACTGCATTGTAAAAGGAATATATTGCGCTTATATTTTTATGACAGCACTGATATCCATCATGTGAAAAAAAAAGTACACCCATGGCATTTGCCAACTTTTTCAACATAACTGAACAGACAAACATTAGATCTTCATAGATAATGGTGATAAACAGATGAAAATACATGGACATTTTGCCTTTTCAAACCCTCTATCCTTTACATGTAAAGGGAGTTGCCATGTTCGCCCTTGTTTGATCTGCTGTTTCCATGGAGCTGCATACATCAACATTTATGACACCAGCTATTTGAGGGCCTGACATTTCTGCGGAGAGCAGAAATGTCTCAGAATGTGACAGATACCATTCACAGCAGGCCTTGAAAGTAATGGTTTTGGGAAGCTTAAAGTGATGGCTTTAGTTCCGCTTTAATAGTCAACCAGCTTTCTTGACTTTGATATTTTTGTTGGACATTGTTACAAGCAAAATTTCTGCAGTTGCACAATATTTCTGGGTTCCCTTGCATTAACTGCCTGTTTCAAATTTTTTCTAGTGTTCTTCAGATTGTGTTAAAATATTAATTTCCATTTTAACTTCAACTTTTAGACAGATAGTCTCACATTCTCATTAAGCACACTTTGATGTGATGCAGAATTCATAGTCGACTTAGCTTGTTTGGCTGTACTTCTCCTATGGATCACAGTTCGTTTTGCACTCCTGTGATCCGTTTTCAGCAGAGAGTGGGCTGAAGTCTGCTCTCTGCTGATGTCACAGCATCGGACCGGTCCAGGCTCGGCATCATCACAACCATGGAGTCGAGATCCGCCTAGATGCCTGGACCGGCACCTGGCTCAAGCTCTTAACGAGCCGCTGAGAGCCTGAGCCGGCCGCTCCCGCCCCCTCCACAGCCCAGCGCTGCAGTGAGCGAGGAGGGGGAAGAGCAGAGAGCTGTGATGGACAGTCACCAGCTCTCTGTTCAGGGAGCTCTGAGAACAGAGCGTTTGGCAGTGTTGGATCGCTCGGTTCACAGTGTAGTGGCGCTGGGGGACAGATGCAGAATCGGACCGATGCTGCATCCACCTAGGCAAGTATGAATCAAAAAACAAAAACCCATACTTCTTTTAATGACTACATGCTGCCCAGACCCTGAAGCAGCAAAGCAACCCAAAACCATACTATTTTAACAACCATGCTTCACAGTTGGTGAGAGGTTATTCTCCTGAAATGCTGTATTTGGTTTGTGCCAAACATGTCTATAGTAACTATGGCCAAAGAACTGCCTTTGATTTATCATTTCACAACACATTGTTGCAGAAGACCTGGTCTCTACTTATATGAGCAATGTCAAACTGTAGTCTTGCTGTATTGTTTTTTGGACAGCAAATGCTTTTTCCTGGTACAATTACCATTAAGGTTAAATTGGTTATAGCTCTTTCTGATTGTACATGAGTGCACTTTGACACAAACTGTTATAAGAGTCATCTGAAGGATCCTATATTAAAATGTTAGGGTACTTAGAGGCTTCTTTCAGCAGACTGTCAGCTCTTGGCCAGTCCTGGACAAAATTACCAGTCGTTTAAAACTGGTGCCACTTGTAGTTTATTTTTCTTACAGTAGAATGACAACGTAAATAATTTGGTGATCTCTCTAAATCCCTTGTATACTCCTGGGTACCCACAACCGTCTTTCTGAGAGTCTTAGAGAGCCCTTTTGGTCTTGGAACAATGGCACCACATTCATCAATAGCAAAGAGAATGACAGACTCTAGCGCTAGGTGGTGTAAGTATCATAGGTTCCGCTTGCCTTCTCCCTTTGGAGGTTCTAAACATTGGCACCCAATCTGGAACATACCATTTTAGTGTTCATTGATTTGAAATGGTGGTAAAATGTAGGGGTGTACTTATTTTACCTTTTATTGCAATTTATGAGAATGAATACACCACAAGTAATACTTCATATTCCCATCGCACATGTTCCTGGATAAAGCTATAGAAAATTTGGGTGCTGCAGAAACCACCAGCTGGAAACTGGTTTAGGAAGTCACAATGAGGATATTTGCAGGCACACCATGGATAGACAAGGTAGCATGAAAAATGATTTTTTTATTGCCAGATCACATCACAGGGCAGGTAGCACTACCTGCTCTGTGATGTGATCATACAATAAAAAAATCCATTTGGACGCTACCTTGTCGATCCATGGTGTGCTGGCAAACATCCTCATTGAATACACCATATTACATTTATGTATCATTTGTTCAAGTATATCACCCTTCATCTTTAGGCAATGTTTGAATGATCTAGTGTTTGCTGCTTTAACTATGTTTAGAAGTCAAAAATTTCTATAGGGTGTACTTCCCTTTCACATGCCTGTACTTCAATAGTCTACAATGTTGTGCAGAAACCTTTGATCAGTCATATTTAGCCGATAACAATAAAAACCAATAAAGGGATATCAATAAAACACTGAAACTGTAATAAGGAAGTCCACACATTTTTACAATTCCCGAGAGTGCAAGTAAGATTATCACTTCGCTTCTAGGTAGGATGTGTTTTACCCAGAATTCTATGTTGTGGCCTAATGTGTGTAGGCAAGGAAGCAAGGGTAAGCACAGGAATAGCCAAGACAGAAAGACCTGTCAGAGAGCAAGCAGCACACGGGGCTGAATTTATGCATTTAGAGTAGGATGGTACTAGTAACTATAGTGATCAAAGCAGCCAGACTATGAATAATAGGTTAAAGATTGGAGCCAGTCATAAAGCAGGCCATATTCCCTTTGTTTGAATGCAAAGCTTTAGGTTTCACTGGAGTATATTATTTCTAACATGATGCATAGATACAGTGCCTTGAAAAAGTATTCATACCCCTTAAAATTTTCCACATTTTGTCATGTTACAACCAATAACGTAAAATGTATTTTATGTGGTAGACCAACACAAAATGGCACATAATTGTGAAGTGGAAGGAAAATGATAAATGGTTTTCAGAATTTTTTACAAATAAATATGTGAAAAGTGTGGCGTGCATTTTTATTCAGCCTCCAAGTGAATACCATGTAGAACCACCTTTCACTGCAATAACAGCTGCAAGTCTTTTTGGGTATGTCTCTACCAGCTTTGCACACCTAGAGTGAAATTTTTGCCCATTCTTTCCAAAATATCTCAAGCTCTGTCAGATTGGATGGAGAGTGTCTGGACAGCAATTTAAGTCTTGCCACAGATTCTCAATTGGATTTAGGTCTGGACTTTTGCTGGGCCATTCTAACACATGAATATGTTTTGATCTAAACCATTCCATTGTAGCTCTGGGTGTACATTTAGGGTCGTTGTCCTACTGAAAGGTGAACCCCCGCCCCGTCTCTAATCTTTTGAAACTAACAGGTTTTCTTCTAAGATTGCCCTGTATTTGGCTCCATCCATCTTCCCCCATCAACTCTGACCAGCTCCCCTGTCCCTGCTAAAGAAAAGCATCCCCACAACATGATACTGCCACCACCATGTTTCACGGTGGGCATGGTATGTTCAGGGTGATGTGCAGTGTTAGCTTTCCGCCACACATAGCATTTTGCTATTAGGCCAAAAATGTCAATTTTGGTCTCATCTGACCAGAGCACCTTCTTCCACTTTGCTGTGTCCCCCACATGGCTTCTCGCAAACTGCAAATGGTACTTTATATGGCTTTCTTTCAACAATGGCTTTCTTCTTGCTACTCTTAAGGCCATATTTGTGGAGTGCATGACTAATGCCCCGTACACACGGTCGGATTTTCCGACGGAAAATGTGTGATAGGACCTTGTTGTCGGAAATTCCGACCGTGTGTAGGCTCCATCACACATTTTGCATTGGATTTTCCGACACACAAAGTTTGAGAACAGGATATAAAATTTTCCGACAACAAAATCCGTTGTCGGAAATTCCGATCGTGTGTACACAAATCCGACGGACAAAGTGCCACGCATGCTCAGAATAAATAAAGAGATGAAAGCTATTGGCCACTGCCCCGTTTATAGTCCCGTACGTGTTTTACGTCACCGCATTTAGAACGATCGGATTTTCCGTCAACTTTGTGTGACCGTGTGTATGCAAGACAAGTTTGAGCCAACATCCGTCAGAAAAAATCCTAGGATTTTGTTGTCGGAATGTCCAAACAAAGTCCGACCGTGTGTACGGGGCATAACAGTTGTCCTGTGGAGAGATTCTCCCTCCTGAGCTGTGGATCTCTGCAGCTTCTCCAGAGTTACCATGGACCTCTTGGCTGCTTCTCTGATTAATGCTCTCCTTGCCCGGCCTGCCAGTTTAAGTGGAACGGCCATGTCTTGGTAGGTTTGCAGTTGTGCCATACGCTTTCCATTTTCGGATGATGGATTGAACAGTGCTCCGTGAGATGTTCAAAGCTTGGGATATTTTTTTTATACCTAACCCTACTTTAAACTTCACAACCTTATCCCTGACCTGTCTGGTGTGTTCCAGGGCTTCACAGAACAGCTGTATACTGAGATTAAATTACAAATAGGTGGACTAGATTTACTAATTAGTGACTTCTGAAGGCAACTGGTTCCACTAGATCAGAGTAAAGAGGGCTGATTACAAATGCACACCACACTTTTCAGATATTTGTAAAAAAAAAAAAAAAATGAAAACCATTTATCATTTTCCTTACACTTTACAATTATGAGCCACTTTGTGTTGGTCTATCACATAAAATTCCAATAAAATACATTTACGTTTTTGGTTGTAACATGACAAAAATGTTGAAAGTTTCAAGGGGTGTGAATTATTTTTCAAGGCACTATATATTGGTATAATTTGCAATGATACATTTATTCACAAAACATTTTAAATTGTATATTAGAAAAACAAACCCTGTAAAATGCATCTTCATAATTATAGTTAAATGCACAGTTTTGAATCCTCTTTTCATATTGAATCACATGGCTTCTTCATCACAGATATTTAGCAATTAACCATTTTTTTTTTTGCACTTAAGTGGGAGTAAACTCCCTTGGTTGATATCTACCTATAGGTAGTGTAAATATCTCCTAAACGTGCACAGTTTAGGAGATATTTACTGTACATGCAGCCAGTGACATCATTGGTGCATGCGCTCTAAAGGAACGGCCACCCGGGCCGTTTCTTCAGAGCCCTGTGCCGTGAACTCTGGCTCCAGCACGCATGCATGGGAGTGACATCATAGCGTCTGCAGCCAGTCACACAGCCGGAGTCCGCGAACCGGGAAGGAAGACGGGTGAAGAAAAAAGCGCCTGCAGCTCTGACATCTCGGTGCTGAAAGGACTTCCTCTTTAAAAAGGTAAAAGGTAAGTTTAACATAATGTGCCAGTATGCATCGCATAGTAGCACATTATAACATTACTTTGCAGGGGCCACAAAAAAGAAAAAGAAAAAAAAAAAAAAAAAAAAAAAAAAAACTTTTAGCGGTTTAATACAGCTTGAACCCATGTGAACGGGAAATTTATTAAACGGTTACAGAAAACATCAATACACAGAAGATACACATGTGGTACCATAGTTTCTTGAAAGTCTTTCTTGTCATTGATGTCATCCACTTTGTAAGATCCAGACTGGCTTAGATAATGATAGTAATCGATGGTTGTTATGCCAAGGTCATTCCTTTGCTCCTTAGAAGCACCTTCGATCATCTGAGAAATAACAGGAAAAATCATCAGAGTAAATGATTTTACAAATGTATACTAAACAGATTTAGTTGAGTTAATATACTAATGGTAACAAGCAAAGTCCAAAGAGTAGTAACCCATAGCAATCAATCACAAATTATGTTGCAAAAAAACCGAACAACGTCTTTAATATTCTTATACATTTATTTATATTATTATTTATTGTTTTACTGAGTTACTGGCCTTCACATGGTCATTGTTCTTTACATGGCTTTTACTGAATGTACCCCATTTTGAAAATGCATTCATATGAACATGTGATTCCGTTATGGAATTCAGATGGTGTTCATGAAAATTGAAAAATGTTCTAACATCTGTGGACCAACTCTTCGATACATTGATGCCTATTGCTTTGGAATTGAATTCAAATACTTACTGCTGCGTTACATTTGTTAAAGAACTCTACAAACTTTTTAAATGCAGGTCAATGCACACAAAATGTAGTATATAGGGCTTTTTCCAATGCACTGCAAAGCAACACACAAGTGTCATCAGATTCTAAAGAAAACAAGGGACTCTTTTCTATACAGTTTACTTTCGTTGGAATATGGTAAAAAATCCATGACTTAATGTATATGGTGTGAAGAAGCCCTAATTCTTTACTCCTTAAAAACATATACTAAACATTGGATAGGTTTGGTGAAAAAGGCGGACTGAAAGTGTATGTCTATGCAAAATAAAATCAAAATGCAATATAACTCTGCAATACATGCACATTTACATACTTATCTTTAAAAAACAAATTAATACAAATTCCATAAAAATATTCCATAGTTTGGTCTGTGCAAAAGTTATAGCGTCTACAATCAACATACAGTTATTGTGATATTTTTACCAAAAATTTGTAGCAGATTACATATTGACCTAAAATTGATGAAGAAATTAGATTTTTTTTAAATCTTATTTTATTGGCTAGGTTTTATAGCAGAAAAGTAAAAAATATTGTTTGTTTTTTTCAAAATGGTCAGTTTTTGTTTATAGTGCATAAAAAAAATAAAAACCACAGAGGTGATCAAATACCACCAAGAAAAAGCTTGATTTGTGTGAAAAAAAAAAAAAGGGACATCAGTTTTTATTTGGGAACAGGGTCACATGAAAAAAAAAAAAAAAGGGGGGGGGGGGGGTCATTTCACTGATACCAGTTGTGCTGCAGAGAATGTTGTGACCAGCTAAAATGGAAAGAGACCCTAGTTTCTCTTATACAGCAACTTAAAAGCTGCTCATAGGTTAATTTCTTTTCCATGTTGCTGGACTCCAAGAACCTCTGAGCTCAGCCCAACAGAGTAAAATCTAAATTTATCACATAGCAGCACCGAACCTTTCAGTAAAGTAAAAAGTTAAAGCTGCAATCTTATAATATAAAAAAAAAAAAAAAAAAAAAAAAAAAAAAAAAAAAAAACACAAACAGTGATACATAAAATCTATGAAGTGCAGAAAATATAAAAAAGGTATTTTAAGGCCCCTGACAAATGGCTCAGTTCACAAAAGCATGAACACATGAGGTATTTTCATTAGAGTGTTTTATTTGCTCATGTTTATGATGGAAAATGGATTTTTCAATCCTCTACCTTTAGCAAGTGGAGCATTTACCACACACAAACACACATTAGGTTTGATAAAACACTAAATCTCACTAAACTGTCCATTTAACCCCTTCATGACCACATAACACATATGGGGCGTCTAGGCGTATGTGTTCTTGTGCTGGGAGCACAGGTTCTCTATTAACAATCAGGACCTGAAGGAACCAGATCCTGTTCACATGATTGCTATGATGGGCTCGGATTGGCTATCACAGTGGTCACCAAGACCCCTTTCACACTGCTCTGTAGCAAAACTGCGCTAAAACGCATATGCAATTCTACTGTGTTTCAAATGGGTTTCCTGTGCGTTTCTGTTGCGTTTTTGGCCTGCTTGTACCTGTGAAAAATGGACATGTGAGTCAAAAAAACACACCAAAAAATGCAAATAGGCGTAACAGCAATTTACAATAGTTTTTGGTGCCTGTAAAAAAAAAAAAAAAAAAAAAATTTGTGGGACCTGAAAGTCACGAGATTTTGCCGTGACTTTAAGCAATGCCTGTGTAATCTTGAGGTCTATGGACCTCAAGTTGCATCAAAGTTGGACCAAAGTAGTGCAGGGACTACTTTGAAGTCGCACAGATCTGAATGGTACTCATTGGAAATCATGGGATACAACTTGTCATGCAACTTTGCAGTCCCAAGTCGCAGGACAAGTCGCACAAATGTGAAATGGGCCTTAGTGGCAGTATATCAGTTAGTGCCAGTAGAAGCGTGTTTCGGTAAGAAAAAACATTTTTTATATTTAGTGTCAGTGTGTAGGTTGGACGAAAAAAAGAACAAAAACACACAAAATACGTACTATTCTTTCGTGGCTCTTCTAGGGGTACAAAGAACAAAGTACTATCACCGCAATCATCAGGGGTAGGAGAATGTATTTTGTGGGTTTTATTGGTGATGGGTCATGGTAATGGTATAAAAATATACACATGAATTTAAAAAAATTTTTTTTTTTTTATCATTTTGGGCCAGTTTTGATAATAATAAAAATAATAATTAAAAAAACAAACAAAACAACAACAACATCAGGAGATATGCAATTACATTTCCCAACAAATTAAAGCCCAATCTGTCCTGAAAATACAATGTATAATCCACCTGCATACTGTACATCAAATGGTTAAAATAAGTACAGTTCAAAGTTGCAAAATTGGGTTGGACATAAAGTTGGTTTTGACACTGGTCATGAAGGGTTTAAAAAAGGAATCTCTATCCTGGTGTGTTAGTGGTGCACTTACTGCACATGTTATCTTATCTATTTTGACATTAAACTTCACATTTACATAGAATATTGCATCGCTTATCGACTTTAAAATACAGCTGTTGAGTGATAAAATAACATAGGCAAAACAGCAATTAGAGCGGTTGTATACCGCTGGAAGAGTTTTTTTTTTCCTTCTTCCTGCAAGGTAAAGTCATAATGTGCTAGTATGCATTGCATACTAGCACATTATGTGAAACTTGCCTTAAAACAAAGCTGTTCTAGTGTGGCAATGTCAGAAGCTGCATCCATTTTTACCCATCTTGCTTCCGGGTTCGTGGGCTCCGGCTCTCACTGACCGGAGCTGCGATGACAGCATGCACAGGGGGGTTGGGGCTGCCATTCGCAGCACAGGGCTCAGAAGGAATGGTACCGGTGGCTGTTCCTTCAGAGCACATGCTCCAGTGCTGTCAACGGTTGTATACGGCACAAGTTTAGGAGATATTTACACTACCTATAGGCAAGCCTGATTATAGGCTTCCCTATAGGTAAATGTTAGCAGAGGAAGTTTACTTCCTCTTTATTAACAAAATAAGTTTGGCCATGGATTCCGTTTTTCTCATCAGCCAGTAGACTGATTAAAAAAAAAAAAATGGATTACCAGGTAATATTCCCCCTGGACTATTCTTCTGTTAGAATACACGGACATGTGGCTGCAGCCTGCTGATCAAGAAACATTTTCCAACACTTCCGTTGAGTGAGATTGGGTATAGAACCCTGAACTGGCCAGATTTCGATCCATCTATTGGCAGCTTAAAGGGTAACTCCACTTTAGTGGAGGGAAAAAAAATAGCAATATAAAAATATATAGCATATACAATAGTGACACAAGTCATATTGTAATTGAATGTTATTAAAAATTGCCTTGACTTTGCAATCTGCAATGCTGTAACTTTCTGTAAAATACAATATGGCTACTTGGAGGCATTCTGTACACAGATGGTGTACAAAACACCCCCCAGGAATGTCATTTCCTGCTTGTATAATTGGCTCACTGATTTTCCCAAAAGTCTGCCCTGAAATGCAAGCCAGATTTTTCTCATCCCCTGCAGCAGTGGTGGGAAAGGGATCCCCCATCGGGCAGACGGATGGGAAAATGGATCCCCCATTGGGCGGACAGATGGGAAAATGGATCCCCCATTGGGCGGACGGATGGGAAAACGGATCCCCCATCGGGCGGACGGATGGGAAAACGGATCCCCCATCGGGCGGACGGATGGGAAAACGGATCCCCCATCGGGCGGACGGATGGGAAAACGGATCCCCCATCGGGCGGACGGATGGGAAAACGGATCCCCCATCGGGCGGACGGATGGGAAAACGGATCCCCCATCGGGCGGACGGATGGGAAAACGGATCCCCCATCGGGCGGACGGATGGGAAAACGGATCCCCCATCGGGCGGACGGATGGGAAAACGGATCCCCCATCGGGCGGACGGATGGGAAAACGGATCCCCCATCGGGCGGACGGATGGGAAAACGGATCCCCCATCGGGCGGACGGATGGGAAAACGGATCCCCCATCGGGCGGACGGATGGGAAAACGGATCCCCCATCGGGCGGACGGATGGGAAAACGGATCCCCCATCGGGCGGACGGATGGGAAAACGGATCCCCCATCGGGCGGACGGATGGGAAAACGGATCCCCCATCGGGCGGACGGATGGGAAAACGGATCCCCCATCGGGCGGACGGATGGGAAAACGGATCCCCCATCGGGCGGACGGATGGGAAAACGGATCCCCCATCGGGCGGACGGATGGGAAAACGGATCCCCCATCGGGCGGACGGATGGGAAAACGGATCCCCCATCGGGCGGACGGATGGTAAAACGGGCAGAGGGGCTTTGTTCCAAAAGGAGGACAGTCCCCCTTCAAATCATGGACATATGAGAGCTATGCATTTGACCTTCTATTACTGGGAGGCCCACAGTATTTAGGGCTCTTTCAGAAAGGCGATCTATGGTGGATGATTGCTTTTCAGAGGGCAACATAGCAGCAGCTGACAGGCATCAGGAGGTTAAAACAATTTTACATTATGGGATAATGCCAAAACTGCGGTGTGGCCCCACTGACCTCAACAGGCTAGTCTGGCAGGTGGTACTGCCTGTTGAACTCTGCAATCCAAGTTAAGAATGCAGCAAAGCATTGTGGTTGTGGTGTGTGTTCAGCCCTGTCAGGCTGTAATATTAGAATTCCGCTGGGCAGCTGGTTAAACCACAGCTCAGCCATCTGTTTTTACCACCCCCCTGAATGTCAGTGTGAAAGAGCACTTTGTTAGCTTTTGTTCATGAGCAGTGTAGATGGTAGAATCAGCATGGGGATATAGAGAATAAACAAGCACATACAGTTGTATTAAAAATATTAGCAGTGTGTTTAAAAAAGTGAAATTAAAACTCAAAATCCTTAATAGCTTTGATTTCCATACACGCAAAAGCATTGGGAACACTGCTGTCTATTCCAAATCAAAACATGAAGAAAAAAAGGTTTCAAATGTATTACTTTACAGAAAGCTAAGAAAAAGGAATATTTGGCTTTTCCAAAAAATAGCAGTGTGCATTTTCTTTACAACCTCAAACATTTACTATATAAACTGAAAAATGCTTGATTTAGCTTTCCTGTGAATCACTGAATTAAATATTTAGTCGTTTCTGAGAACTGCGTCACATCTGTGTTGCATGGAGTCAACCAACTTCTGGCACCTGAACAGTAAGGATGAGCTCCGGCGTGTTCGCACACTCCACGTGCAGAGCCCGCCAGGAAGTCGGCACGGCGCTGTGCTAATCACAGGCAGTGAGACATTTCCCGATCTCTGCAGCAGCACATCAGGAAAATGTCTCACTGACTGTGATTAGCGGAGTGCCGTGCCAACTTCCTGGCGGGCTCTGCATGTGGAGTGTGCAAACACGCCGGAGCTCATCCTTAGTGTTTACCAGTGGATGTAGCTGATTGTAGTTGAGTGTTCCCCTAAGTTTGCTGTTGGAAATGAAACATGCTCTAGGAGGAGCTGGCATCTAGAGCGGGAGGAGAACCAAAAAAAAGTTCAAGCAGGAGGCTTTTGACTGGCAGTTTCTCTTGTATTTGTGATTTACAGGATTGAAACAGGAACTGAGGAGATATATCACCTCTTCACCGCTTGTCAAACACCTCTTAAAGATAATCCAGTGCAGATCACTTTTCAGAGGCACATCAAGGGCTGCCGCATGTCTAAACCTAGCCTTATGCCGCGTAAACACGAGCGGACTTTACGGCAGACTTTGCCCGGCGGACTGGATTTCCTCAGACAATTCGATCGTGTGTGGGCTCCAGCGGACTTTGTTTTCTCAAAAGTTGGACGGACTTAGATTTGAAACACGTTTTAAATCAATCCGTCGAAATCGAGTCCGGTCGAAAAGTCCGCTCGTCTGTATGCTAGTTCGACGGACAAAAAGCCACGTTAGGGCAGCTATTGGCTACTGGCTATGAACTTCCTTGTTTTAGTTCGGTCGTACGTCATCACGTACGAATTCAACGGACTTTGGTGGATTGTGTGTAGGCAAGTCCGTTCATTCAGAAAGTCCGTCGTAAAGTCCGTTGAAAAGTCCGCCGGGCAAAGTCTGCCGTAAAGTCCGCTCGTGTGTACGCGGCATTAGGGCCAGTTCTCCCCATGCAGTCCAGTGCATTTTTTTGGTTGCCATTTTAAAGCATTTGAGATCATTTTAGCTGAGCAGCCTATCAGTTTCTGCACTTTTTATAGGTTTTCCCCTCTCCAATCAACATTTTAATCAAAGTACACGGTTCTTCTGAACAATGTCTGGAACAACCCATTACTCAGATTTTCAGAAAGAAATGCTCTATACCCAGCATGTACATTTGCTGCCTTCGTCCTTAAAGCAGAGTTCCTCCCAAAAGTGGAAGCTCTGCTCATCTGCTCCCGCCCCCCCCCCGGTGTCACATTTGGAAGGGGGGAGTGGGTACCTGTTTGACAGGTACCTGCCATCCACTTCTGGGAAACAGCGCCAGGGCGACCTCAGCCCCCCTCCTTCTTCCTCCGCCACCAGGCAAGTTAGAAAGTGCAGTGCGCTTCATGCATGCGCAGTAGGGAACCGGCTGTGAAGCCGTAATGCTTCACTGCAGGTTTCCCTTACCACGAATAGCTGCAGCAACACCCGAGAGCCGATTGGAAAACCAGCTGGGGTTCCGACATTGTGGGATCGATGGACAGGTAAGTGTGCCAATATTAAAAGGCAGCAGCTACAGTATTTGTAGCTGCGGACTTCATTTTCTAATGGGGGGGGGGGGGGGACGGACGACTCCTCTTTAAATAAGGCTTGCCAGAGTGATTACCAATTTTTCCACAGACAATGACCTCAATAATTGAACTCCGTACTTCTATAATTTGGAACACGCCGGTTTCAATTAATGATCCAATTACGCAGAATAAGCAACATGCATGTCATGACTGTTGGGTTTTCTATTACTCTACTACACCAACTAGTAAATTATTTGCCATGTAGAAATATCATTTATACCAAAAAACAGTGACTGATCTGTTTAGTGATGCTGGACTGCTATTTTTTTTTTAACACACCTGTATATTACTTTAGGCAATTTTATACGTTACCATTTAGGACTTTATCATACAGTACACAAAACAATGAACTGTTGTAGAAACAAGAACTTATAATTATTCTATTCTATATAGTCTTATATAGCTGGTGATATTTATTAGAATTTCATAAAATTAATACATATTCTGTCACCAAATAAGAGAGATAAAATCTATGTCTTCAGTTTAATATCTAGTACTCAAACTGTTATGTTCTCAGGCAAACAAGTGGATTAGATAATAAAAATGTACTTGTCATCTGTAGACATTGTTAATATAACAATGTAATAATTAGTTTGCACTGTTTAATAGTACATTCTGCCAAGCATTAGCTGCTAGAAGACTGGAACAGTAACATCTGTTGACCTGGGAGTATGCTGCAAACATTTAATAATGTTTAGATGACATTAACACCCAGACATTCGTACTGACCAGAGAAGAGGACTCAAAGTCAATAATCTCTTGGAAGAAATCTGATCTGATCCAGCAGGGCCAAATGTAAGTAAAAATATGTCTGACAGGGTGTCAAAAGTTTTGGCACATGCACATTGTATACGGTTTGTTCCAATTAAAAGTCTTAACACTTAAATATTGCGTGGTGTTAACTAGCAGTACCGTGGAATACACGGAGAGCTTAAAAATAAAAGAAAATAGGAATACCTGATAGAAAATGTGAAAGCTTCTCTCTCCTGGATTTCTCATCACCACCCGAGATTTTTCCAGTAAAAAGTTAGAGATTTTTCCTCCATCTGGTTCTCCCCCGGGGCTGAACTGGATCTCAAAGTACTTTCCCTATTTAACACGAGAATGTAAAACAATCATGTTATACCAGATTCTTATAACATCCACTAAATAATTCCTTATTGAGCAACATGTACACAAAATTAATGTCCAATTAGGCCTTGTTCACATGGGGTGAACTAAGGTGTACGTTCATGAGTGGCCTGTGTTTTCCATGCACCCCCTGTGTAGACAGTCCTATTGAGGTCTATTGGGACGCAGTGGCAGCACGTATACAGCCGCCACCCCCAGACATCCATGTGGAAGCATGTCCCCGAACTCATACAGGGATTAGTAAAAGAGGTAAAGCTCTGCTGACTTCCATCATTCAAGCATAAATTATTATTTAATCTAAAGTTATCTAAAGTTGTATGGGTTTTTTTTATTTTTTTTTTAAATCATACTTACCTAGGTGGATACAGCATCTGTCCCCCGCCGCCTCTAAGACTGAGAACGGAGTGATCAAGAACCGCTGATCGCTCAGTTTTCAGTGCTCCGTGAGCAGACTGTCAGTCACTGGCTCTCTGACCACCACCCCCCCCCCCCCCCCGTGCGCTCACTGGTTTGCTTGGCAGTGGAAGCAGCTGGCTGAAGCTGAAAACGGGTCACAGGAGTGCAGAACAAACTGCACTCCTGTGATCCACAGGAGACGTACAGCCAAACGAGCTTTGGCTGTACTTCTTTAATTTCCTTGCATGTGATTGGGTATGCTTTGAGTGAACTTTCACTCTTTTCTTAAAGGCCAGTTTCACATTGGGGCGGTCGGTGCATTGGCGGTAAAACACTGCTATTTTTAGCGGCGCTTCACCGTCGTTTTAGTGACGCTATTCGGTCGCTAGCGAAGCGGTTTTAACCCCACTAGCGGCCGAAAAAGGGTTAAAACCCTTGATTGATTTCAATGGGCAGGAGTGGTGAAGGAGCGGTGAATACACCTCTCCTTCACCGCTCCAAAGATGCTGCTTACAGGAGTTTCTTTTCAGTCCTGCAAGCGCACCACTCCAGTGTGAAAAGCCCTGGGGCTTTCACACTGGAGAGACAGCAGCGGCTCTTTCAGGGCGCTTTGCAGGTGCTATTTTTAGCACTGTAGGGCCTGCAAAGTGCCCAAGTGTGAAAGGGGCCTAAGTGAATTGAAAAGTCTTTTACGATTCCATCCTCTTTGCCTCGGTTTAGTAAATCAACCCCTCTGTCTCGGATTGAAAAGTCAGATAACACAGTAAGGCCCCTTTCACAATGAGGCGCTTCTAAACTGCCAGTAAAACACTGAGTGCTTTCGAAGAGCTTTTCAGGCGCTTTTGAAGAACTTTCCATTCATTTCAATGGAGAGGGGCGTTTTTTCACCGACCTGCCAGCGCACTGCCCCAGGGTGAAAGCATTTATTGATTTTAATGAAAATAGGTTTTAATGAGCTTTTCAGGCGCTTTTTTTATTAGCGTGAAAGCGCCTGAAAAGCGCCTCAGTGTGAAAGGGGTCTAAGGCAGGTATGTATGAGGGCCCCCTACTATTTCTGCATGCATGCTGTACTGCAAATAAGTTCGTGTTAATGTGCAGTAGAACCATGCGCAGTGTATGCACATGATCATTTATTTGAAATTTCGCACAACATAATTTGTTCTTCCCTCTTTTTTACGGAGTTCACCATTCCAATCATATTACGTATGCTGTATATGTGATCCCTTTTACACTTTACATCTTCTGCATAGTATCTAATGTTAACTTCTTAATAACACTGTTTGCGGAATGAGAAATTACGTTTTTTGCTGTGCATTGCTGCTGACTGCTATATCTTTACGTGCGTAGGTCATGCATAAAAAAACAAAACAAAAAAAACCCAGAAAACACAACTATCTGTACCCCTGCACTTAATTCTTAAAAATGAATAAAAAACGATTGAATACAAAAAACACATGCATGGTATTGCAGTGTGCAGAAAAAAAAATAAAAAAAAAAATAAATAAATAAAAAAAAAATAAAAAAAAAGCGTCAGCTACGTTTTTTGGCCCATAGAAAACAAAGGGGTGCTGACATGTCAAAAAAATCATTTAATCATTAAATATTGTGTTCTTAAGGTTTTTTCTCATGTAAGAGTTACGTTCCCAGCTCTTCACCATTTATGTATACTCAATTAACATTTATTATTTACATAGAAATATTATTGTGGTAGACAAAGTGCAGCTATACAATTATTAGAATTAAATAAAAAAAATAAATACAAAAAAGACAGCGACTTACAAATCGGCTGGAATTGTTGTTCCTCACTGTCTTTGCATTACCAAAGGCCTCCAATAAAGGGTTTGATTGCAGTATTATATCCTTAACATGCTAGAAAAAGAGAACACGGAGAAAACCATTATCAGACTTACTCAGCCATGTTATGCATGGAGAGCCATGGCCAAAAATTTTGAGAATGACACAATTTGGTGTTTTTAGATAATTTTGTCAGATGTTACTATGGTATACTGAAGTATAATTACAAGCATTTCATAAGTGTTAAATGCTTATATTGACAATTACAATAAATTTATGCAAAGAATCAATATTTGCAGTGTTGACCCTTCTTTTTCAAGACCTCTGCAACTCGCCCTGGCATGCTGTCAATCAACATCTGGGCCACATCCTGACCAATAGCAGCCCATTTGTGCATAATCTATGCTTGGAGTTTGTCAGAATTTGTGGGTTTTTTTTGGTTCACCCCTGTCTCTTGAGGATGGAGCACAGGTTCTCAATGGGAGTTTTCTGCCCATGGACCCAAAATTTCGATGTTTTGTTGCCCAAGCCACTTAGTTATCACTTTTGCCTTATGGCAAGGTGCTCCATCAAGCTGGAAAAGGCATTGTTCATCACCAAACTGTTCTTGGATGGTTAGGAAACATTGCTCTCGGAAGGGGTTTTTGTACCATTCTATATTCATGGCTGTGCTCTTAGGTAAAATTGTGAGTGAGCCCACTCCCTTGGCTGAGAAACAACCCCATACCTGAAGGATGCTTTACTGTTGGCATGACACAGGACTGATGGTAATGCTCACCTTTTCTTCTCCAGACAAGGTTTTTTCTGGAAGCAAATAATCGGAAAGGAGATCAGAGAAAATTACCTCACCACAGTCCTCAGCAGTCCAATCGCTGTACCTTTTGCAGAATATCAGTCTGTCCCTGATGTTTTTCCTGGAGAGAAGTGGCTTCTTTGCTGCCCTTCTTGACACCAGGCTATCCTCCAAAAGTCTTCACCTCACTGTGCATGCAGATACACTCACACATGCCTACTGCCATTCCTGAGCAAGCTCTGCACTGGTGGTGCCACAACTTAATCCCACAGCTTAACCAACTGTAGGAGACGGTACTTCTGCTTGCTGAACTTTCTTGGGCACCCCTAAGCCTTCTACACAAATGCAGTGGAAATTTTTTTCATGGGATTAAGCTCATTTTCATAGCAAAGAGAGACTTGGCAAATAATTGCAATTCATCTGATCACTCTTCATAACATTCTGGAGTACCGTATATACTCGAGTATAAGTCGTTCCGAGTATAAGTCGAGGCCCTAATTTACCACAAAAAAAAAATGGGAAAAACTTATTGACCCGAGTATAAGACGAGGGTGAGAAATGCACAGCTACTGTAAGTGGAAAAGAGGGTCAACAATGCCCATTTGCAGCCTCACTGTGCCCATTTGCATGCCTCACTGTGCTGCAGTCATAGGTCCCCCGAACTTCAAACTTGGTAGTTAAGGGTTCCTAGATGCCCCCTAGCTGCAGCCAAAATTTGAGGTCTCTGAACCCAAAGGGTCCCAAAATGACATTGCTGCAGATGGACACAGTTGACCGAATTTGGGGCCCCATATCTTGGGGCCACTTAGTGCTAAGAACCCCAACTTTGGTGTGCAAACCCAGTGGATCTAGCACCATAAAATATCCAAAGCTGGGGTTTCTAGCACCAAGTGGCCCCGAGATACAGGCCCCCAAAAATCGGTTCAGAAAATGTCAAGCACTTTTCTGTAGCAGAAAATGACATTTTCCAGACCGGCTTTGGGGCCCCGTATCTCGGGGCTACTTGGTGCTAGGAACTCCATCTTTGAATATGTTATGGTACCAGTTCCACTGGGTTTGCACACCAAATTTGGGGTTCCTAGCACCAAGTGGCCCTGAGATATGGGGCCCCAAAGTCGGTTCAGAAAATATCAAGCACTTTTCTGCAGCAGAGAATGACATTTAACGAAGCGATTTTGGGGCCCCGTATCTCGGGGCCACTTAGTGCTAGGAACTTCAGCTTTGGATATGTTGTGCACACCAAATTTGGGGTTCCTAGCACTAAGTGGCCCTGAGATACGGGGCCCCAAAGTCGGTTCGGAAAATGAAATTTTTTGCTGCACGAATGCTTGACTACTCGAGTGCTTGACTCGAGTATAAGTGGAGGGGGGCACTTTCAGTACAAAAAAATGTGCTGAAAAATTCGACTTATACTCGAGTATATACGGTATATGCAAATTGTCATCATAAAAACTGAGGCAGCAGACTTTGTCAAAATTAACATTTGTGTCATTCTCAAAACTTTTGGCCATGGCTGTACAAACTCGGACAAATGCCATTATTTTATTATTTATAGGTGCAGAGGGAGATCTGGTATCCTGGCCATACACATACATACGTGTCCACTACAAAAAGATGCTTGTCGCTGACACAGATGTGGGGTAAAGCCCGTTACACACTGCTAGTTTTTTTCCTTCAACTAAGCGGGCTCAACAAAAAAACAAAAAACTGACAGCTCAGGTCAGAGCCACCATAATAACAATCCAATGTTAGTACAGCGATATCTCCTGCCGTTTTGTGTTCTGACAGAGGGAGGGTCCCCGCCAGAACACTCCCCCGCCAGCCATTAGCTGAAAGCGCTGATCGGGAGCCAGTCGGCCATGCCCCTTCAACAGAAGCTGGCCAAATGAGCAAGTTCTGTGGGACCAGCTGCAGTACACACGGGCTGAATGTTGGTTGGTTTTAATTGAACCGGTCGATGCCGTCCAACATTTGGTCCATGTGTAGAAGGCTTTACTGTCTGGACAGGATGCAGAAGGATCCAGAGTGATAGAGTGATGCTGGAAGGTAAATGGACACCAGGAGCTGGTGAATAAGGGGGAGAGGTTATATTAATATCAAAGCAAAGAGTATATGGGGGAAGTATAGAGTCATTTGAGGTAAGGATATTGAACAGACAGGGTCTGCAGAACTTTCAGGATAGTAAAAAAAACGAACTATCGACAAAAGGGAAAATAGGAGTATTAGGCACTTATTTTTCTAGCCACGTTCTTAGGTCTCAGATATTAGGCTTGTTTGTTGCAACATGTTGCACCTGCCTCATTGGAAAAATTTATATTGTGGGATTATTGGTCTGCATCATGCGCTTATTAGGACTTCCCAGCCATCAGAATACACTGATCAGTGATGCAGCCGACTGGCCGCAAGCGCAGAAATTTTTTCCAACAAGCCAGTTCCTGAGAAGTCAAAATCAATAGATCGACTTCTTATGAACAAGAACCACCATGCATGGATCGAAATTCAGCAGGTTCCTGCTGAACCGGTCATAAGTCAATCCATATATGGCCAGCTTAACAGAGCAGGATGTCTTGGCTGTCTTATCAGCTTTCCATTAAAACATTTCAAAACTGAAAAAAAATATGCAATGAGCAGGACTAAGCTCTTTACATTACACTAATTTGGCTTCAAAAGGTTATTAGCACACAAACCCATGGTAAAAAAAATGGAATTAGAAATATTTATTCAATCCTTGTAATAATTCCTTCCTTGATGAAATTTGGTTACATTCAAGAAGGACTTCATTATCAGTGAAGAACGGTTTTCTCACCTGTACTTTAGGACCACCTCCTGACACTTTAGAAACGTAGCCCATTATATATTTGGCTGCTACAGTCTTCCCGGCTCCACTTTCACCACTAAGAAAGATGATAAAAATAAAGATCATAACATATTTTAGAAAAACCAAAATCCCATTTGGAATGTAGTTAATTTTCATATTTCTCCAATGGCTCAGATTTAGGAAGACAGCCATGTATTTATACACAAAATAACAGCCATTTCCTAAAAGGACATTGATAGAGGCATGACACTGCTAGTTTAATATATATCATTACTTTTTCCTACTTAATCAAACCTTCTCCCTTTACTAGATGAAAAGTCTTTTGTGAAAATCCTAGTAATCTGAGTTTCTGTTCCATGTGAACAACCATGTGGGCTTTGACTTCAAAAGCTATCCAGGTGTCTTAATTACACTTATTAACCACTTCATTACCCGCCCATAGTCATATGACGTCCACAGATGGGATCTCCCATCCTGGGTGGGCGTCATATGACGTCCTGGGACTCCCGGCCGCCTAGGGGGCGCGCGCGCGCCGCCGGGAGCGCGCGCGCGCGCCCGCCGCGTTCCTCGGGACCCGGTGCGTGTGCCCGGCGGCCGCGATGTCCGCCGGGCACCCGCGATTGCCGGTTAACCGGACCGGCATGTGGATCTGTGTGTGTAAACACACAGATCCACAGCCTGTCAGCTCTGAGGAGACCGATCTGTGTTCCCAGAACGGAGGAACACTGATCGGTCTCCTCCCCTAGTGCGTCCCCTCCCCCTACAGTTAGTAATCACTCCCTAGGAAACATATTAACCCATCCCAGCCCCCTAGTGGTTAACCCCTTCACTGCCTGTCACATTTACACAGTAATCAATGCAATTTTATAGCATTGATCGCTGTATAAATGTGAATGGTCCCAAAAATGTGTCAAAAGTGTCCGATGTGTCCGCCATAATGTCGCAGTCACGAAAAAAAATCGTGATCGGCGCTAAAAAAATAAATAAATATATATTTTTTTAAAACGCCATAAATCTATCCCGTATTTTGTAGACGCTATAACTTTTGCGCAAACCAATCAATATACGCTTATTGTGATTTTTTTTAACAAAAATATGTAGAAGAATACGTATCGGCCGAAACTGAGGAAAAAATTAGTTTTTTAAAAAAAAAATTGGGATATTTATTATAGCAAAAAGTAAAAAATATTGTGTTTTTTTCAAAATTGTCGCTCTTCTTTTGTTTATAGCGCAAAAAATAAAAACCGCAGAGGCGATCAAATACCACCAAATGAAAGCTCTATTTGTGGGGAAAAAAGGACGTCAATTTTTTTTTGGGTACAACATTGCACGACCGCGCAATTGACGTTTAAAGTGCGACAGCGCTGAAAACTAAAAATTGGCCTGGGAAGGAAGGGGGTGAAATTGCCCTGTATTGAACCGGTTAATAGAAGCACCCCCCAAGTCCTGCACTGGTAATCACAATATCACTGCAGTTAACCTATGCTAAAAACAGATCACCAGAATCTTACCAAGATTTGGAGGTCTTATAAACGCAAAAAGCATTATAGACAAACAGAACCAGGATGTGACAGTATCAAAGAGTTCCCGTGAGGATGTGATGAATCATTCAGCTGGCTTCAATATGTGGGACACCAAACTTTGAATAGCAAGTGTTTCAAAGTTTGTGGCACTGGCACATATTAGCAATGCTAGGAAAACAGAATTGCAGAATGCAGAAAACTTAAGAAAAACATATTCACATCCTGGCCACCGAGGATGCATTTTAAAGGCCAAGTAAAACATCTATTTAAAAAAAAAAAGCGAGGGTAAGGGGGGTTAGGATAGGCTCTCTTTGCAAAATACAGTTCTCCTTTACAAAAAAGTACAGTTATCCTTTACACAAAGTCATTAACATAGTCTAACAAGAGAGTTCTCTTTTGCAGGAGTTTAGGGAGTTAAACCTTTGTAGCATAAGGTATTCATGTATGGTGTGATCTGCTCCAGTGTTCTGCTTTCTGTTCCAGCAGTGCATGCTTTTCAGACTTCCAGGTAGAAGCAACCTATGGTTTCCTCGGTCATAGGGAGGAAGTATCCAATTGGATGCTGGCACCCCATGGGTCTTTGGTGGACATCTTGGGTCAGGCAGAATCTACTTTAGACTCCTGGGTTTGGCATGAATTTTGCAAGTGGTAGTGTAGGGACAGGATACTCGTCTGTCAGTTACAGTGCTTAGCGTCAGGGAAAATTTTCAGAGAAGTAGGAAAAGTGCAAGGATACGCCATCCTTCTGGAACCCTTCCAATCTGGGTACAGACCGGCCAGGCCGCATTCCACTCCGAGAAAGACGCTGTCGGCTTCCCTGAGACTTCCATCTTCTGACACATTGCTGTTACACCTTGTGAGTGTTCCCGATTGGGTTGTCATCCTGCCTGGCCTAACCGCTGCACACACTGCACCTACCCACAAGTCTGTCACCTCGGTCCTCCTCTGATGATGCTGTGTCCTGGGATCACAGCATCACTGAGTTGCTGAGCGTGCGCAGTAACCACAAAAAAAAAACAACTGAGGGGACTGTGGCCATGAGTAAGCAGTTCCCGCATATTTAGGTGCAGGATCACCCAAAAAGTGGAAGTGACTGTCCTGAAGGTGGATGCGTCAAGTGCGGGTCATGGAGGGGCGACAGTGTCCCAGGAGTTGGAATGAATATAGTGGGAAGATTGTAGTGGTCACCATGGACTGCAGTTGAGGAACACAGTTCTACTCAGTTAATTACAAATTACATATACATTGGTAGAATGCACAAATTAAGATGCATCTGTCCTTTTGCACACCCAAAAGTGTATATAAAGCCAAAAATGTTGTCGTTTTAGAGTAGGGATGGATTAAAGCCCAACTCCAGGCACAGACATTTTTTAAAATTTTTATTTTTATTTTACACAAACACTGTCAATTTGTTAGTACTTCAGGAGTGGATATATTATAGTGGGGAGCCATGCTTCCAGCTGCATTGGAGCAGTTTGTATGGTGGTGTCCCAGTTGGAGGATTTTCACTGTTTTGGTGATAATCACTAGGAAAACTAGAGAAGAATGCTGACTATGACCCTATGAACACCATCCCTACAGTCAAGCTTGGAGGTGGAAACATGATGCTTTTATCTGCTAAAAGGTACAGACTGACTTTGCCGCACTGAGGGGCCAATGAACGGGGCCATGTATGGTAAAATCTTGAATGAGAACCTTTTTCCCTCAGCCAGAAGACTAAAGATGGGTCTTCCAGCATGACAATGACCCAAAACATACCATCAAGGCAACAAAAGGATTGGCTCAAGAAGAAGCATATTAAAAGGCTTGTAAAGACAGAACTTTTTTTTATCTTAATGCATGCTATGCATTAAGATAAAAAAAAACAAAACAAAACTAAAAAAAAAAAAAAAAAAAAAAAAAAAAAACTGTACAGCAGTCCCCTTCAGTCCCCCTAATACCTACCTGAACCTGTCTTTATCCAGCGATGTTGCAGGTGTGTCTAAGCTGTCCGGGACTCACCTCCTCATTGGCTGAGACAGCAGCGCAGTGCAATTTGCTCCCACTGCTGTCAATTAAAATCAGTCAGCCAATTAGGAGAAAGAGGGGTGGGGCCAGGTCACGGCTCCGTAATCGAATGGAAACAGGGAGCTGTAACTTTGCTCGGGTGCCCCAATAGCTAGCTGCATGCTGTGGGGGCACGCAACAGGAGGGAGGGGCCAGGAGCACAGAAGAGGGACCTGAGAAGGGGAGAATCCAGGCTACTCTGTGCAAAACCAACTGGAGGTTAGTATAACATGTTTTTTTTTTCTTTAATAACAAACAAGATTTTACAATCACTTTAAGGTCATGGAGTGGCCTAGTCAGTCTCCAGACCCTAATCCTATAGAAAATTTATTAAGTGAGCTAAAACTTCGAGTTGCCAAGAGACAGCCAAGAAACCTCAAAGCGTTTGTTGGGTTATACAAGCGTTTGCATGTTATACAGCACGGTGCTTGTGCTGTGTCATTTGGCCCCCTGTAAAATCCTGTAATACCTGGCTGATCCTGCCTGGCTATGTCCTCCCCTTTGTAAACTGACCACGATGTAACGTGGCTGATTATCCCTGACACCGTGGTCAGTTTACGCGCCTTCGTCATCCGCAGCCCTCTGTGTTCTCTCCCCCTTCCCTCTCTGCCTGTCAGCTCGTGACCATGCCCCTCCCCTGCAACTCCTGCTACTCAAATAACTTTCACATCTTATGTGTTCTAATCCTGTGTGCCTCTGTGTGAGGGATTTATAAAAATAGAAAAAAAAGCCTGCTATACCTCATTTCACAGCTCTTCTCAGCGATCACAATTGGACAGCTCGCTCTCTCCTCTCCCGAGTGATGTCAGCGGGGGAATCTCGGCCCACCCCACTTAATTTGTCAAACGGGGAGAGGAGAAAGACAGCCAATCATGTGATCGCTGAAAAGGGCTGTGAAATGAGGTCTAGAAGGCTTTCTTTAATAAATCACACACACAGGGGGACACAGGATTAGAGCACAGAGGGGATGGTATGAAGATGTGAAAGTGGCTTAACAACAACTTTAGTCCCATACACACTATTAGATTTTCTGCAGATTTTTGTCTTCAGATTTACCAAAATCATATAATATGAGGTCAAACCTTAAGAGTTTCAATTTGTATGCAAATCAGGCAGGCCCCTTGCACTACATGGTTTTGGTAAATCTGAAGACAAAAATCTGCAGAGAATCTAATAGTGTGTATGGGGGTCTAAGGATTTAGAGATCTGTAAAGAAGAGTGGACCAAAATCCCTCCTGAGATGTGTGCAAACCTCATAACCAACTACAGGAAACTTCTTACTTCTGTGCTTTCCAACGAGGGTTTCTCCACCAAGTACTAAGTCATGTTTTGCTTGGGGATCAAATACTTATTTTACTCACTGAACTGCAACTCAATTTATAGCATTTGTTTTATGTGTTTTTTTCTGGATTTTTGGTTGATATTCTGTCGCTATCATTTAAAATACACCTATGATACAAATTATAGAGCCTTCATTTCTTTATAAGTGGGCAAACTTACAAAATCTGCAGGGGATCAAATTAATATTTTCCTCACTGTATACCATAACCTGCTCCACTATTAAGCCATTAGGGAGCAACAGTTTATTATTAACACCTAAAGCACATTACACACAATCCGAAAATTGAAAGAAAAATACCACTTTCCAAGCAATCGTACAATAATCTGATCATTCGTACACATCCTTCGAAAGCTGATCACAGCTGTTCATTCAAAATGTTTAGAAGGGACAAACGTGAAAATTTCTCGTAGGATACCAGAAAAAAATACAATACATTACATCACTTCCGAAGTTGTATTCTATCGTATGAGAATTTTCGTAAGTTGATTAACGTCTTCATTTTCGATATGAGACTAGCATTGTAAAAGAAAGGATGATCATTCGTCCAATATTCTCATCATGTGTACAAGGCTTAACTCCACGTTTAATGTTCCTTTAAATTAGGGTTGTCCCGATACCGATACTAGTATCGGTATCGACACCGATACAGAGCATTTGCCCAAGTACTTGTACTCGGGCAAATGCTCCCGATGCTTCCCCCCGATACCTAGAGGACAGCTGTGATCGGCGTGTGGGGGAGTTACAAGATTCTCCCCCAGCGGCTTTAGTGACATACAGTGGTGATCGGTCACCGCTGACTGTCACTGCATCCTCCTCCATGCCCCCTCTCCTTCTCTGTCCCCCTCCGCTGTCCCCTACGTTCTGCTCTCCTTCTCTGTCCCCCCTCCGCTGTCCCCTCCTTTCTGCTCTCCTTCTGTCCCCCTCCGCTGTCCCCTCCATTCTGCTCTCCTTCTCTGTCCCCCTCCGCTGTCCCCCTCCATTCTCCCCCTCCGTTCCCCTCTCCTTCTCTGTCCCCCTCTGTTCTCCCCCTCCGTTGTGCTGTCCTCCTCCTCCTTCCTTTGTGAATGGACAGAGTCAGCTGACTCTGTCCATTCACATAACTGAAACATTGTAATCTCCTGTGATTACGATGTGTCCGTTTATGAATGGAGAGGAGCCGCTGTCTTCTCTCCATTCATTCCCAGTGCAGCTGAGGCTGCAGAGAAAGGGACTGGGGAATCTCTATCCTCTCTCTTTCTCAAGGGGGAGATATCAGAGGTCTGTTAAGACCCCTGATATCTCACCAAAGCCCCCCAACAGGGCTGATTAAAAAAAAAAAAAAAAAAAACACATATTGCAATAAAGAATAAAAAAAAATATTATTGTAAAAAAAAAAAAAAATATACACATACACCGTTCACCCCCCCCCCCCCCCCCCCAAAAAAAGAAAGCACGGTCACGTGACATTAAAAAAAAAGTATCGGTAATCGGTATCGGCGAGTACTTGAAAAAAAGTATCGGTACTTGTACTCGGTCCTAAAAAAGTGGTATCGGGACAACCCTACTTTAAATCGTTAATTCTTGAGGTGGAGATGGCCATGCCATCTACCTGCCTCTCCACCTCACCCAGAGGAAGCTTTGTATTCATTCATAGAATACAAAGCTTCCGTGAATGGCTAAGCAGTGCTCAGCCTCACTATTTTGTTCTGGGAATGGGACAGGAAGTCCCCGCACCACTGCTGGAACACAGCGCTGTACAGTATAAAGCTGAAGCTACATACAGCTAATACAGTGTGCTGAGCGGGGACACTTGTTAATGCAGTAAATGTAAAAGGGACTTGGACCCCTTTCACACTGAGGCAGCAAGTTTGTTAGGGGTAAAGCGCCGCTAGTTTTAGCGGCGCCTTACCACTGTTTGAGTGGCACTTCTAACCCCCAAGAAGGGGTTAACAAGGGGTTAAAAGCACCTGTGTTGCAGCGCTTCCGAATCCCTTTTCAGGCACTTCGGAAGCGCTGCCTATTCTTTCCAATGGGCAGGGCCGGTGAGGGAGCGCTGTATAAAGCGCTCCTACACCGCCCCAAAGATGCTGCTTTCAGGACTTTTTTTCCCATCCTGCAAACACACCGCCCCAGTGTCAAAGCACTCAGGCTTTCACACTGGGGAAGCATGAGAGGCACTTTTCACGCGTTTTACAGGCTCTATTTTTAGCGTTAAAAATGCCTGAAAACTGCCTCAGTGGGAAAGGGGTCTTAAAAAAAAAAAAAGTTAGACTAACTGAAAATTTTCAGCCAAAACAAGTTTTCATTTGATAGAAGATCCTGTTTATAGGTTTGATGCACCTTATAGAAACAGTCTGCCTTCTATTTTGAACCGATTAACTTTACAGATATTATATAGAAGGGGTTTATTGCTTACAGTTAAAGCAACATCAATACCTATAATACAGGAAAAGACTAAATCCCCATTGACCACAATACATACTATGTTAATCAGAATAATTAAAAGACAGAAAATTGCAAGTTTAGTCTAAATTCAATGATTTCCAATTAGGATGCAGTATAAAAATTGCAAATCAGTACAATAACCGATTACAAACATTTCAGATTTTTATTTGCAGATCACTGAAAACAAATGTTTAATGAGTTGCTTGGAACTACTGCACATTGAAATTCTTAGCTTTACATTAAATCTCATCATCAATTGCTTACATCTCTCTACTTATATAGGAACAATAAGTTTTTTATCCAAGGATGGGGGGTCTCATTAGAATGCAACACCTCCCCATAATAGAAACATTAACAAGGTGCGAAAATGGGAGTTTAAGGGTCGGTTCACACTGGGGCGACTTGGGATCCGACTTGTACGCCCTCAAGTCGCCCCAAGTCGCCCCAGAAATAGATTGAATGGGAGTGAACGCTAGCGTCTTAATAGACACTACTGAAGTCGCTCCGACTTCAGAGCGTACTCCCTGTACTACTTTGATCCGACTTGGTAGGCGACCTGTACCATAGAAATCAATGGAAGTCGCCTCCAAGTCGGATCTCTCTGTAAAGTCAAGCGACTTTGCAGGGAAAACCCCACCCTCCCCCCCTCCCTCCCAGAGAGCTGATTACCCTGTGATTGGCCACAGCCGAAGTCGCCTGTCATGGAGGCGACTTCAAGTCGCCTTGTAATTTGCTAAAGTCGCGCTGAAGTCGCGCTGAAGTCGCGTCGAAGCCGCGTTGAACTCGCCGTGCAAAAGTCGCGCTGAAGTCCTGTTGCCCCAGTGTGAACCGACCCTTAAGGTGCCAAATTACTCAATTTGAAACAAAATCAAAATTTACAAAACTGTATTACCGTAATTTTGATGTTTGTTTCAATTTGAGTAAACTGGCACCTTAAAACTCCAATTTTTGCACCTTGTTGTTAATGTCTCTACTTATATAGTTGCCAATAAATTAACAAAGTATCTAAATGGCAAAATGGAAGACTTGAGAATTTGCACACCAGAAGCCATACAAAAAACACCATACCTTATAATGACACACTGGTTTTCTCTGTCAATAATCATGTTTCTGTACATATTGTCAGCCAATGCATAGATATGTGGTGGGTTTTCATACTGAGCCTAGAACAAAAGAATGAATAGTGTAAGATTGGGGTGAGTAAACTCAAGCAGTAGGTGCATTTACAATGAATTGTGTCAGTCCTAAACTGTATTTGAAGGGCATGGCACCCCACTTTTATTTAAAAGCAAGGCAAAGTTCATACAGATAACTCTTCCCACACAGGGGGTTCTCACCATCACTGCAAAGACATAACATTCGGCCTTCTGGTTCTCTTGTGGCACCTCTGCAGGGTCTTCCTGACCAAACACACCCCAGTGGTATGCACAGACATTGAACACTAGCTATGCGTATTTCCTTGCAGCTCCCCCTCTACAACCTCCTGTCTTCTCCCGTCCCACATGGACTTCCTCTCAGGCTTGGGCCTTCCTCTGTCCCAACCTGACCTTGATGCATGGTGTCATCTCACATGGCTCTTCTCAGACACACTGACCTCCCTCAAGAGGTTGAGGCCCTGAGGTCGAACTCTGGCTCTATTATGAAGCCAGTACACACCTGAGTAATCAGTGTGCTTGGTTCTCTAAAAATCTGGAGCTCAGATGGGGATTGCTGCGTTGATCCTGGCTGAGCAGGCGGATGATAGGTCAGGCTCCGCTCGCTGTGCAGACTAAGGCTGGCCATACATTATACAATTTTCTCGTACAACTTTCCTTTAGGTTTACCAAAACCATATAATATGAGGTCAAACCTAAACACTTTCAATTTGTATGCAATCAAGCAGGCTCTTGTACTACATAGTTGAAGGTAAATCTAAAGAAAATCGAATAAGAAAATTGCATGGTGTATGGCCAGCTTAACCTGTCAGAGCCCAGCTGTTCTCTACCTGAAATCAATACTTTTAGGCTCGGTTCTAGAAATAAATATATATATAATATATATATATATATATATATATATATATATTTTTTTTTTTTTTTTATTTATTTAACTCATTCAGCGATCACTGGTGTCCCCCTGTTGACAGCTGAAGTGTAAACCAAGTCCTGGCATTTGGAGCTGTCCAAAACAAAAAAGCAGCCAAAAATAATAAAAAATTATATATATATATATATATATATATATATATATATATATATATATATATATATATATATATATATATATATATATATATATATATATATATATATATATATAAATACTGGAATGCTGTAAAATGCAACAAAAACGCAACTGGAACACACGTCCTTACGGGTAAGAAAGGGGAAAAAAAAAAAAAAAGGAAGGGGAAAAAAAAATCCACTGGACTGCAGCAACACCGCGTAAGGAGAAAAGCATCTGGAACACATCTGGACTGCGTTTCTATGGTGTGAACTGGCCCTCAGTCAGTCATAGTCTTGACTAAAATGCCATTTTTGTTTTAGTGGTATTTTAGTTGACTAAAATAGTATTAATTTAGTCAACTAAATTAACACGGAGCACAGCAGGAGTGATCGATGTACTAACATTGGATTGTTAGTACAGCAGTTTCGACCTGAGCTGTCAGTTTTTTATCCTTCAACTACTAGTGCTGTGTACGAGGCATTAGTCTCTAAATCAGCCTCTCTCAACCTTTTCAACACAGAGGAGCCCTTGAAATAGAACCCCTGCTAAAAATTAGAAATCTGCAACTCATGATATATTAGTGTGATGGTCAGTGAGAGGAATGGTCCTTACACTTGTGGTCATTGGGAAAAATTACCTCCTTACAGTTAGCTAAAAAGATCAATGGTGTCAGTGGGAACTTATCTGAGAGGCAGAAATTGCCCAATGCTGAAGGAACCCCTAGCAACCTCTGGAGGAACCCTGGTTGAGAATCACTGCTCTAAATGATAGGTATAAACAAAAAAAAAAAACTTAGACAAATTCCTATGACGGAAGACATAATGACAATAGAAACTTGACCAATGTCGCCAAAACTAAAAAAAAAAAAAAAAAAAAAAAAAAATAAGTTAGCTTTCAATTTAACAGAAAAAAAAAAATTATAGAAAGCTACTTAACCACTTCCCGCCCGGTCAGGCGGTGGTGGTGGTTCAGTTATCCTGACTGAGCGTCATATGATATCCTTCAGGATAACAGCCGCCGCACGCCTGTGGGGGCACGCATCGCGGCGATCGGTGGTGCGGTGTGTCAGTCTGACACACCGCTACACCGATCTCGGTAAAAAGATTCCAAGGGAGGCTCTTTACCACTTGATCAGCCGTGTCCAATCACGGCTGATCACAGTGTAAACAGGAAGAGCCGGTGAATGGCTTTTCCTTACTCGCGTCTGACAGACATGAGTAGAGGAGAGCTGATAGGCGGCTCTCCTGACAGGGGGGGGGGGGGGTCTGCGCTGATTGTTTATCAGCGCAGCCCCCCCTCTCGGATGCCCACCCAGGACCACCATTGTGTCGCCCAGGACCACCAGGGAAGGGGGCAACATGTGGATGGCCATGTACACCATGGTCATCCACATATGAAAAAATATGCACAATAGGTACCAATCAGTGCCCACAAATGGGCACTGACTGGCAACATTATGGTCCAGATAAAACAAGTGATGCCCAGCAATGCCACCCATCAGTGTCATCAGTGCCACCCATCAGTGTCCATCAGTGCCACCTCTGTGCCCACCTATCAGTGCCCATCTGTGCCACCCATAAGTACCCAGTGCCGCCTATGAGTGCCCATCAGTGCCGCCTATCAGTTCCACCTCATCGGTGCTGCCTTATCAGTGCAGCCATATCAGTGCCTGTCATTGAAGAAAACTTAACAGAAACAAAAGAAAAACTTTATTTTTTTCTAAATTTTTGGTCTTTTTTTTATCTGTTGCGCAAAAAGTAAAAATCGCAGAGGTGATCAAATACCACCAAAAGAAAGCTCTATTTGTGGGAACAAAATGATAAAAAATGTGTTTGGGTACAGTGTAGCATGACCACGCAATTTTCATTCAAATTGCGACAGTGCTGAAAGCTGAAAATTGGCTTGGGCGGGAAGGTGCATAAGTGCCTGGTATTGAAGTGGTTAAAGAGTTGTTTCTCTGCCTTGGTTTCCCGTATTACATTCCTCACAATGGTGGAGTTAACAGCCTTTGACAGCAATCAGAATATAAGGGAGGGTTCGTAGGATGAAACGTCTAGCATTTGTCTACAGGCTGACTGCACAGGAAGTCTATTACTATCTTTCTCATGGATCTCCAAACATTTCACATGCAACAGTCCATAATATCCATTACCCATGTTACATGAAGCAACTTTAGGTTTACTATTATGTTAGTGAAGAGCAGGAGGGTAGAGTTATGGAGAAAAATCAACCAGCATTCCACATTTATCAGCATTGAGTGGGCAGAACCTGAGATTATCTGGCATGAGCTACCCCCCATTATTATTAATTCATTTCATTTCAGGCAATGGGGAAAAAATAAATAAATGCCACAGTCAAAGGAAACATGTCATAAGTAAAATATACAGGCTACCACTGTTGTGAAACAATATGGAAAGTTACAGTGAATCAGTGGCTTAAATATATAAAACCTTCTCCAGCTATAAAAAAAAAAAATAAAAAAAAAAAAAAAAAAAAAAAAAAAATGATGTTGCTGCTTCAAGTGGTTGTAAAGTCTTCTCTGCATTAAAAGGTGTCGTAAACCCTCGTGTGTTTTCACCTAATGCATCCTATGCATTAAGGTGAAAAAACTTCTGTCACTCAGCAGCCCCCCGTTTTACTCACCTGAGCCCGTTTGTTCCCCTGCTGGAGACACGCTCTACCTCTCTGGCCAGGGTTCTTGGCTCTTGATTGGATAGATTGATAGCAGCGCAGCCATTGGCTCCCGCTGCTGTCAATCAAATCCAATGATGCAGGCGCCGGGGGGCGGGGCTGAGTACGGCATTCTGTGTCTATGGACGCAAATGCTGGGACTTGGGAGCACGCCCGCACGATAACCCCCTGGGAGAGCACTTCTCCTAGGGGGTTTGCAGATGTGAGGAGGAGCCCCGAGAGCCACCAGGGGACCCCAGAAGACAAGGTTCCGGGCTACTCTGCAAAACGAACTGCACAGTGGAGGCAAGTATGATTTTTATTTTTTTTAAATAACAAACACTTAACACGAGGGTTTAGTAACCCTTTAAGGTAAAAAAAAAAAAAAAAAAAAAAAAACCTTCCATGGTCAGCTCCCCCCCTAGCCCCTTCCCTAAATTCTTACACAAGCTTGATCTTGATCCATTGCCATGCCCAAGAGCAGCAGCCACTCTCTCCTCACTGGACATGGAGGCAGGAGAGGAAGCCATTGGTTCCTACTGCTGCCAATCAAATCCTGTGAAGAGGGAGCAGGGAATAGAAGCACACAGCTTGGCTCAGGATTGAGCCCGTATGAGTGCCCCCATAGCAGGCAGTTTGGCATGAGGGCACTCAGAAAAGGAGGAGAAGTCAAGAGCACTAGCAGGAGACCCCAGAAGATAGAAGATTTCGGGGCCACTCTGTGCAAAACCATAGCACAGAGCAGACAAGTATGACTTTTTTATTTTAAAACAAGTTTAACTTTACAATCACTTTAACCACGTAAAAGTGTATCGGTGCATACAAAAAAAAATTGCAAGAAAATATGAATATACATTACTACTTAAAAACATCCTATGGTGGAAGTAATACATTGAAAATGGCCATAAAAACCATTAAAGACTATATGAAAACCTTGATTAAAAACAAAACAAAAAAAAAAAAAAAAAAAACAGTATTTTCCCAGTTCAACGGTGTATATAGAAAAATAAAAAAGTGGCTGGGTATGTACTCACCTTGCCACAAAATTTTTCCTTCTGAAAATGCTAGCTGCCTAGTTGTCACATCGACATCATGCGTTTATACCTTGAACAGGTATGAAGGACTTCTGACTCTTACTTTCCTGGTCTTCTTATAAATTTCATCAACGAAATTAAACACTATTTTAGTCGATTAAAATACGACAAAAAAACTTTAATTTAGATGACTAAAATGCAAATAAAAATGTGCTGCGTTTCTGCAAAAAGCAGGAAAAAACGCATTTGTGTGAACCAAGCCTTAAATGGCATTTCTGTCAAAAGACTAGGACTAAAACTAAACCAAAATTTGATGTCAAAATGAACATTGGTTATATATTACAATGGCTAAATCTGTGTCTGTAGGGCATGTTCAAACCCTAATACCATAAATAACATGTTATTCGATTTTTACTCCAGGAGTATATAAGGAGTTTGGAAATTCTAGAGAAATGCTTGAAAAATACATTACAGTTTAACCACTTAAGGACCGAGCCTCTTTTTGAGATGTGTTGTTTACAAGTTAAAAAACATTTTTTTTGATAGAAAATTACTCAGAACCCCCAAACATTATACATTTTTTTTTCTAACACCCTAGAGAATAAAATGGCGGTCGTTGCAATACTCTGTCAAACCGTATTTGCGCAGCGGTCTTACAAGCACACTTTTTTTTTTGTGGAAAAAATACTGTTTTTTATTTTTTAATTCAAAAAAAGTGTAACGTTACCCCAAGTTTTTTTTTAATATTGTGAAAGATAATGTTACGCCAAGTAAATTTATACACAACATGTCACGCTTCAAAATTGCGCCCGCTCGTGGAATGGCGACAAACTTTTACCCTTAAAAATCTCCATAGGCGAAGTTTAAAAAATTCTACAGGTCTAGGGCTGGAATTATTGCTCTCACTCTACCGATCGCGGCGATACCTCACATGTGTGGTTTGAACATCGTTTTCATATGCAGGCGCTACTCACATATGCGTTTGCTTCTGCACGCGAGTTCGGCGGGATGGGGCGTGTTTAAATTTTTTTTTTCTCATTTTACCTCTTATTTTTTTATTTTGTAACAATCCCTTGTAGAAGAAAAAAAAAAAAAAAAAAAATCATGACAGGACCTCTTAAATATGAGATCTGGGGTCAAAAAAAAAAAAAACTCAGATTTCATATTTACACTGAAATGCAAAAAAAAAAAAAAAAAAGGCCCTTTAAGAGCTATGGGCGGAAGTGATGTTTTGAGTTCACTTCCGCCCTGCAATGTTATGGAGACGGGTGGGGGCCATCTTCCCCTCACTCGTCTCCATGCCCAGCAAGGGTGAAGATCCGTTCGCCTCCGTCGCTGCCGACGGCTCCGGCAAGCGGCGGAGGGCACCGGAGAGGGGCGGGAGGGGGAGGCCCCTCTCCCATATCGGCTTTCGGCAGTCCGGGAGTGGTTAACTAAACCCATTCGATGTTAGTAGACTAAAATACAACTAAAACAATCAATTCAGATGCTTAAGATATGACTAAAACTAAAACTGCATTTTAGTCAAAAGACCATGACTAAAACCAAATCGAAATTTGATGTCAAAATTAACACTGGTCTCAATACACAATATTCTTGCCACCCACGTAACACATACATGCTGCGGCAAAGAGCTTTAATAAAAGAAGTTCACTTTTTGGGAGAAAAAAAAAAACAAAAAACAAAATGACCATTTTTTGCAGGTAAAAAAATTATTATGTTTTGTTGAGCCTGTAAAGCATTGCACCAGCGATCAGCAGATCAGCCAGTGTATCGGCTTGCCCGTACAAGTAAGCAGATACAATCTGACAAGAAGCATGAATAAACTACTATGGCGCTCCATAGCACCGTGGTAGTTCAATGAAAATTACAAGCTGACAGCCACAAAGGCTGCTGGACCTTGTAGTTTTGCATGCACAGAGCTCAGCCAATCAGTGATACAGCTGGGCAAACGGAGCCCCTCTTGGCCACGGCTTTTTTATCCACTTCCGGACTGCCGCATGCCGATATACGTCCTAACTTTGAAGAGGGACATCTTTGTTATGGCAACAGCTAGCTGCCATAACCCTGGTATACTCTTCTTCGGCGGGTGGTCCGGTTTCCGATAATAGTGGTCTCTGCAGTGGATTCGCCGCAAGATTACTTTAATTGGCGGCGGCTGGGGCCCCCCCCCACCGCTCTCCGGTGCCCTCCGCCGCTTAGCGGAGCAGTCAGTAGTGGCGGAGGTGATCAGATCCTTCTCCTTCCTGGGTATGGAGACGACTAAGGGGAAGATGGCCCCCACCCATCTCCATACCGTTGCAGGGCGAAAGTGACATAAAAAAACGTCACTTCCGCTCATATTTTTCTTTTTCTTTTTTTTATATTGCATTTCAGTGTAAATATGAGATCTGAGGTCTTTTTGACCCCAGATCTCATATTTAAGAGGTCCTGTCATGCTTTTTGATTACATTCCTTGTAATAGGAATAAAAGTGACAATATTTTTTTTTAAAGAACAGTGTAAAAATAAGAAAAAAGGTAAAATAAGAAAAAAAAATTTTTTAAACGCGCCCCGCCCCGCAGCGAACGCATATCGGAGTATCGCCTGCATATGAAAATGGTGTTCAAACCACACATGTGAGGTATCGCCGCAATCAGTAGAGTGAGAGCAATAATTCTAGCCCTAGACCTCCTCTGTAACTCAAAACATACAACCTGTAGAATTTTTAAACGTCGCCTATGGAAATTTTTAAGGGTAAAAGTTTGTTGCCATTCCACAAGCGGGCGCAAATTTTGAAGCGTGACATGTTGGGTATCAATTTACTCGGCGTAACATTATCTTTCACAATATAAAAATTTTTTCTTATTTTTGAATTTAAAAAAAGTGCGCTTTTACAACCGCTGCGCAAATACGGTGTGACAGAAAGTATTGCAACGACCACCATTTTATTCTCTAGGGTGTTTCGAAAAAAAATAAATGTATAATGTTTGGGGGTTCTACGTAATTTTCTAGCAAAAAAAAAAATGTTTTTAACAACAAATCTCAGAAAGAGGCTCGGTCCTTAAGTGGTTAAATTGCGACAGCTAGTGCGGCGGGAGAAGAACCCTGCTAGCTGTCACAACAGGAATTGGGGAGGTGCGGGGGCTGGTCCATTCGTGACATGTTACACCCTAAATATGGGTGTAACATGTAACAAAAGGTGAACTTCTCCTTTAACGCCTACATGCTGCACATATTCAGATGTCCATGGATGGCTGAGGATTCTGTGCCAACACTGAGCTCCCAACACAATGACCAAGCTGTCATAGACCGATCCCGGTCTCTAGTAATAATCGGGAGCTGGTGGGCCAGGATCTTGTGACCACTGGGATATCCAATTACAATGGTCACATGATCAGGCAGCCCGTCACGCCACCTGGGCATAAAGGCGCACTTAAACAGGACCCTGAAGCTGTGCAAGAAGGGGTTAAACAGGAACTTCATAGAACTTCTATAAAATGAACCTGGGTAGGCAATGATAAAAGTGCAGAATACATTCAGCCAGAAATAATAAAGGCATTTAATGAATCTCTCATTTATTAATATGAAAAGAACATCTATATGAAAGTAGATTGCTGGGAGTTACACTGTATAGAACCAGGGAGGAAGAGAGGGTGACGAACATATACCAGTATCTACAGACACGTATACACACAGTCCTCGTGCCTAGTGACACACAGTATTGTGCGATTACTAATAAAAGATAACCTCCATTGGACAGGACTTGCTAATGCTCATATAACCACAACTTCAAACCAAAAAAAGCGTGGCTTCATTTTTCTATTCTCAGCAAGAAAAGGAAGTGTCCAGCTGGATTTCATAGGACTCATTGTTCAGACATGTTGATTCATCTATTTTATCTGGAACTTCTTGTTTTATCCCTTTACTGATTTCCTCTTTGTATATTCGTGAAGAATAACAAAATAAACCTGATCCTAGCAGACATGGATAGGTTATTTTAAAAAAAATAACCTAGCAATTACAGTTAGGTCTATATATATATATATATATATATATATATATATATATATATATATATATATATATATATATATATATATATATATATATATATATATATATATATATATACACACACACACACACACAGACACAATTTTCATACTTTTGGCTCTGTATGCCACCAGAATAGAATTAAAACGAAACAATCCAAATAGATTTGAAGTGCAGACTTTCAGCTTTAATTCAAGGGATGAAAATATATCTCAAGTACAAACTGTAACTGTACAGGAACTGTAACCATTTATATACACAATACCCCCATTTCAGGGATTCAAATGTAATTGTACAAATGAATATAATCATAAATAAAATGTTCATATTTAATATTTTGTTGAGAATCCTTTACTGGCAATGACTAAAATCTGGAACCCATGGACATTACCAAAGACTGGGTTTTCTCCTTTCTGATGCTTTGCCAGGCTCTAACTGCAGCTGTCTTCAGTTCTTTGTTTGTGGGTTTTTCTGCCTTTAGTTTTGATGTTGTGAATGGGTTTTCCTTTACCATAGAGAGGATCCTGCGATCGTCCACCACTGTTGTCTTCCATGGACGTCCAGGCCTTTTTATGTTGCTGAGCTCACCAGTGCATTCTACTTTCCTCAGAATGTACCAAACTTGATTTGGCCACTCCTAATGTTGCTGCTATTGCTCTGATGGATTTGTTTAATTTTTGAAGCCTTACAATGGCCTGTTTCACTTGCATGGACAGCTCCTTTGAATGCATGATGTAGGTTCACAGGATTGGTTTCCAAATGCAAATACCACACTTAGAATCAGACCTTTTACCTGCTTAAATTGATGAAGAAATAAAAGGAGTTGCCCACACCTGGCCATGAAACATCTTTTGGATTCAATTGCCCAATAACTTTTCGTCCCTTGAAAAAGGGGGGACAGCTATTAAGAGCTGTAATTCCTAAACTCTTCCTTCGATTTGGATGTACATACCCTCAAATTAAACGAGAGTGTGCACTTTCAGCCCATATCCATTATATAACTAAAGCTTGAATATGCTTTGGTAAATATCTGAAAAAATATTCAAATTGTGCCTGTGTCCAAATAGATTTTAATTATATTTATATTTTAACGGTATATACTCTTCCCGGCCACTTTATTAGGTACACCTGTTCAGTTGCTTAGTAACACAAATTGCTAATCAGCCAATCACATTGTAGCAACTCAATGCATTTAGGCATCTAGATGTGGTGAAGACGACTTGCTGAAGTTCAAACCGAGCATCAGCATGGGGAAGAAAGGAGATTTTAGTGACTTTGAACTTGGCATGGTTGTTGGTCCCCGACGGGCTGGTCTGAGGATGTCAAAAACTGCTGATCTACTGGGATTTTCAACCATCTCTAGGGTTTACAGAGAATGGTCAGAAAAAGAGGAAACAAGAGAAAATATTCAGTGAGTGGCTGTTGTGGGGAGGAAAATGCCTTGTTGATGTCAGAGGAGAATGGGCAGACTGGTTTGAGATGATAGAAAGGCAACAAAAACTCAAATAACCACTCGTTACAACCAAGGTATGCAGAATGCCATCTCTGAACGCACAACACATCGAACCTTGAAGCAGATGGGCTACAGCGGCAGAAGACCACACTGGGCGCCAGTCTTGTCAGCCAAGAACAGGAAACGGAGGCTACAATTTGCACAGGCTCACCAAAATTGGACAATAGAAGAGCAACTGCGTGATGCTATCATGTCAATATAGACCAAAATCTCTGAGTTATGTTTCCAACATCTTGTTGAATCTATGCCACAAAGAATGAAGGTAGTTCTGAAGGCAAATGCGGGTCCAACCCGGTACTAGCAAGGTGTACTTAATAAACAGGCCAGTGAGTGTGTGTGTGTGTAATGTGTAGTGTGTGTGTGTAATGTGATAGAGATAGATATAGATATATATATATATATATATATATATATATATACACACACACACACACACACACACACACACACACACTCCTTTGTACATGAAAGTAGTATTAAGTAGTCTTGCCGTTTACCAATCATTAAATTATTTTCTTGTAATAGATTTCACCTGGTTAGCTGGCCGGTAACCCAACTCCTGTATTATAGTGATGAAGGAGCACAGGGGCACCTTGGACAGCAGCATTGTCTGGAGAGAGGGGAGAGTTACATGTACTAGCAGATTTAAACCAAACTCCAGCCAATTTATAAGCAGTTATAGCAAACTTTTTTTTTTGGGGGGGGGATAAAGGCTTCACATAAATATATGAAATCATTGTAAGTGTCTCCTATTATGCCCTGTACACACGATCGGACATTGATCGGACATTCCGACAACAAAATCTATTGGATTTTTTCTGAAGGATGTTGGCTCAAACTTGTCTTGCATACACACGGTCGCACAAAGTTGTCGGAAAATCCAATTGTTCTTATTGCGGTTACGTAAACGTACGTCGGGACTATAAACGGGGCAGTAGCCAATAGCTTTCGTCTCTTAATTTATTCTGAGCATGCGTGGCACTTTGTGCGTCGGATTTGTGTACACACGATCGGAATTTAAACAATCTGATTTTGTTGTTGGAAAATTTTATATCCTGCTGTGAAACTTTGTGTGTTGGAAATGCCGACGAAAAAAGTCCGATGGAGCCCACACACACGATCGGAATTTCCGACGACACAATCCAATCGCACTTTTTCTATCGGAAAATCCGACCGTGTGTACAGGGCATTTGTCTCATCTTTGCAACTGATACATTCTGCTGGAGAGCTTGTTCTTTTGAGAAATAGACTTAGTGGCCAGATCAGCAGATGAAAATAGCAGAAAGCCTAAAAAATAAAACTAATGCAGCCATCACAGCCAAGAACTGGCAAGCTGCAATATAATAAATAAGGAAAAAATGTAGCAGCGCTGCTACATTTTTTTCCTTATTCTATCTAGTGTGTATCTCACTTCTAGCGGCTGCTTGTTTTTTATTTTTAGTTTAATTTCTACTGTTTTCACCTTTAATATTATCAGATGTTTTGAAGTAGTGCGGTATTTTTTCTCACTGTTTATTTGCAATATAATAAATGTTTGCTTTTTGGTTTACTACCATTGTTTTGTCAAAGTTTTAAAACTGTACGCTAGGCTGATGAAGAAAACAAAATCAGATTCAGTTCTGTATGCATTTAAAAATAATTTAGGCCATATTGACAATTGTGTTTTGCGGTAACACACAGTAAGACATGAACATTACAGCAGAGCTATGGTGCCATTCATTACAAATCACTTTTTTTTATAAAAGCTTTACAGTACTAGTACTATTCTAGTTAGTGAGGATTTAATTAGAATACATGAGAATCCTAGTTCACTTACATTTGATTCATGATTTAAAGCCCAACTCTGAGAAACCTTAAACAAAAAAAACAAAAACTATCCCTTGCAGTAGGGCTGTGCCCACGCTGCAAGGGTTAAAGAGCATGTAAACCCAACATTTCATATTCCTGATATGTGCCTACTGTACCATGTACTTGTATGAGAAAGTATCAAGTTCTCTTTGCATGTGTGAAATCCCTGGTGTTCCTGCCAGTCCCTCTGCTTTCCTATTAAAAACTGACCACACTAAGCAAGGAAAACACACAGTGGTCAGTTCTCTAGCTATGTTGGGAACTCTGTGTGCGTTCCTTCAATGATCAGACTTGTCCTGACACCCCCCCCTGCATGCCTTTCACTGGGAAAATCAGTGTACTGACTGTTTCTCCTCCACCAGCTCTTATGCAGCTGAGAACAGAGGGAATGAGATAATTTATAAAAAAGGGGGGATGGAAATAGGAATTTATAATTTTTTATATATCCATCAATGAATCACTTTGCTTGTTTAGGTCTGGGGGGGAGGGGGGGGGGGGGACGAGGAAAAGATGATCAACTTCTAAAGATGTTCTAAGATGCTCCACACTGCTAGACAGTTGTCCACAGCATCTTCTCCCCCGTGCTCCACTGGTCTAAGGTCCAGACATCAAGGCCGAAGTAGGGTCCATAGCCCCGCATTGGAACTGATGACCATTGCCAAGGCACAGTCCACCACCAAAGCCAAAGGGAGCGCCATCTGTTGGTGGAGTGGAGGATGACACAAGTTAAAGTGCAAAAACGCTTTCCCACTCTAGACCAGCACTTATCACTTGCAATGGGGCTGTGCCCACTTAGCAAGGGTTAACCATTAAGTTTTCCCAGAGGTGTGCTTTGAAACTGAACTTTGAGGGGACAATTAAAAATAATCACTCCACTTGTGCAGAGAGAGTGGTCTTCCATTTGCCCCCGCTGTATATTTCTGCAGGCTGTCTGCAGTGGGGTGTTGTCCTGGGTCCTTCCCACAGCTCTGCTCTCTGCACACACTATGTGCAACACAGCGATGATGTCACCACTACCTTTACTAGATAATATCTGGATTTGCAAAGGCATTTTGTGCCTACAAAGTTGAGTTCTGTTATCATAGAGAAATAAATATAATTACAGGCTTTTGTGCCTGGAGTTCAATGTAAAGCTAGATACTTACAGCTCCTTGATACATCTCAATCTCCTTTTCTCCAAAGTAGGGCATTTGCTTGAATGGATTCACAGAGATCAGCACTGGGCCAATATATGTCTAAGAAGAGTTAAGGATGTATAATGCACAACATCATTCAAAGAATTATAACTGAACAGGATATACACTAATTAAATCAACCAATCAGCTTTTAGATGGTACTGTTCGAACAGTTGCGTTGACTGCCGATTGGTCGGTAAGCGTTCTTGTATTTTGCATATTCGTACTCGATGGGGTCATACAGGCCTAGAGAGATGAAAAGCAGAATAGGATTATTCCATATCTATTCATTCCATTTGCACTACAACATCGCAAGCTCGGCTTTATAGTAAATGCCATCGTTTCTTTTGGTGCTCCAGGTTCACTGCTAATTAGAGGCTTTATTTTTTTGTACAGTAGCAGTGTTATATTTTAAGCCCTCTGAAATGAGGCTTCCACCCACTGACCTCATAAACAAAGTGTAGCTCTAAGTCTGGCAGTTATATCAAAAGTCAAAAAAGGAAACACAGACATCCAAACATCAGCACAGATCCAAATCCTCTGCATACTTTGGATTAACTAGAACAAACTGACAACACCAGGAGGCTTGATAGATACGCAGCCATCCACAGCAACAAATCCGATTTGAAATTTCATTAAGATCATTTCTAATTGGTTGACGTGGGTCATTACACCCCCACTGACTGTATTTCTAATTAATATTGCTTTAACCCTGCAAAATAAATGGTTGGAACTACTGAATATCTAGACAGCAAATGCTCTTTAGGCCTCATTCACATGTGCGTTTAGGGGTTGACTATGAATTTCTAACAGAGACTAAACGGGGTTCCTACGAACGGCTATGAGTGGGAAGCCCCATATAAAGCATTGCGTGGCAGACAGCGTTCGCAACCATTTGTGACAGTTCGCCTGTAAAATCGGACATGTAGTGAATACCTGTGGATGATGGCCAAGCAAGCTATCTGCTAAATATCAAAATCCCATAAAAGATATGTAATATTGGAAAAGTATCAACTTCATTTGTATACATCTGTATAATGGTTTTTAGGCCAGAACATGGCCCTGTGTGGTTTTTAAACAAGGTCATGCATTTTTTTAAATAATTTTGTAATAAAAAGTTTTTTTTTCTATAAACGGTAATTCTTTTTGGTTTGGTTGCCGAAAAATCCCAAGGAGGGTTTCAAAAAACAAAACAATGGATGATCAGCCTTGGACACAGAGCATCTGCAGATAATTGCTGCATTATCAATCACGCGCAAATGGCTGTGGGCTCCTCTAGCCTCTGATGGGGCTTCCCACAGGTGTTCACAGAAACCCTGTTGAGCTTCCCACAGGAATTAATATTTGATGTCTCATATATAACGCTACAGGAGGGATTCCCCATCAACCCATGGTTGCGGAAAAGAAAAATTGCATAATTTATGGCCAGCTTTAAAGTGGTAGTAAATGGGAGAGGAGTACAGCGCTGCACCAATAATAAATGGAGAATGGTTACACAGTAAGCAGCTGACACTCCTCTTAGACAAAGGAAAATAAAAATAGGAAGTGTGTAAAGTGTAGCGCTATATGTGTAAATAGTGTAGCGCTATATGTAAAAATATTATAAATGAGAAAGCAAAGTGAACTAGGCCCAAACCATTCCTGGGGGGCCCACGAGAGAAATAAGAATAATATGGTTCAAAGTTATCTATAAATGACTAAACACAATCGAAAATAAGCTGAGTGCCACACACTGTCATATAAATTGATACTTTTAGACCAGTGAGAAAACAATGTGAAAAATGATATGAAAGTGAAGAAATAACAAAATGTCCATAACTGTTGAAAATTATGATCTAAATAAAGTTTAACACCCGCCACCCAAAAGTCTCTGAGGGTTGGATAATGAAAACAACGATGGAGAACTTCTGCCAAGTGAATAGATAAAACACCAGGTAAATAAGACGTCTAAATGCGTGTCGGGACCACCACCAGAGCATCAGAGGAGGCTTACCGGAACCCGGTGACTTGAGAAGACATACGTCTTACAAGTCCCAGAAAGCTTGTTTAGCCACCAAGGCTGGCAAGATGGGTCCTCAGATGTCCTCAACTTCAAATGGGGGGGATCTCTCTCTCTCTCTCTCTCTCTCTCTCTCTCTCTCTCTCTCTCTCTCTCTCTCTCTCTCTCTCTCTCTCTCTCTCTCTCTCTCTCTCTCTCTCTCTCTCTCTCTCTCTCTCTCTCTCTCTCTCTCTCTCTCTCTCTCTCTCTCTCTCTCTCTCTCTCTCATAATTTTCAACAGTTATGGACATTTTGTTATTTCTTCACTTTCATATCATTTTTCACATTGTTTTCTCACTGGTCTAAAAGTATCAATTTATATGACAGTGTGTGGCACTCAGCTTATTTTCGATTGTGTTTAGTCATTTATAGATAACTTTGAACCATATTATTCTTATTTCTCTCGTGGGCCCCCCAGGAATGGTTTGGGCCTAGTTCACTTTGCTTTCTCATTTATAATATTTTTACATATAGCGCTACACTATTTACACATATAGCGCTACACTTTTTACACTTCCTATTAAAAGTGGTAGTAAACTCTGTTCTACCACTTATACCTACAGGTAAGCCTACAATAAGGCTTACTAGGTACTGCGAATATCTCCTAATTGTGCACTCTTTAGGAAATATTCAGAGTGCATCCAGCTGGCATGGTATGCTGGACCTTCAGAGCCCGTGCGGTAAATGGCAGCTGCCACACACATGAACACACAGGACATTATCACGCCCCCTGCCACTCATGTAACCGGGAGACTGTGAACAAGGAAAGAAGACCGGGGGAAGATGGAAGCCTGGCGGTGACAGCACGGCACTCGAGGGCTTTGTTTTAAGGCAAGTCTCTCTTAATGTGCTTGTCTGCGATGCATACTAGCACATTATGACATTGTCTTGCAGGGGACATTTTTTTTTTTTTTTTTTTTTTTTATCTTCAACTGCGGTTTACTGCTACTTTAATTTTTTGCAATCATTATGCTTAGCTACAAATTGTTGAAGAAAAGCAAGTTATAGCATAGCACAATTCTGCACCAAACTGACAGCAACTCTAGCAATTAAATCGCTAATTGCCAACTAATTATCTGCGAAAAATTGCCTGCGCGTGATCAGCCCAAGATCTGAAATAAATTAAATAATATTTATAGAATGGATAAGAAAGATTTAATATAGAACTGATAAAAATGCATGATGTCATATATACAAGAAGCCCCTCCAGACCTTCATGCAGATCAGATTGTGTTTTTGGCACAAGTTCAAAGAGCTGCGGCCTCGTAGGCATTTTTACTAGAACATCTTTCATAGATGGAAGTGTTTGTAGATAACCAACAGGACCATTGGAGTGCGTGTCTAACAATCCTGGCTTACAGTGGCACAGATTAACACTCATTCATGCCTTACTACACAACAATCAGGTCATTCAGGGTCCGGAGAACACTAGAAGAATATAAAACCAGAGAAATGTTCTTGTTTTCAAATGTACTTTGTTTGCTGCACTTAAATGCACTCAGTTCAATAGAGTGACCTAAAAATAATCAAGTCTACAATTCCCTTCAGACATGTAATGGTTATAGAACAGTTTTCACTCAAGAAAATAAGCAATCTACTCCTATGTGTCCCATGTTCTAGTTAAAAATTCTTCAAACTTTAGTGATACATCAAAATATGCATGAGAGGACCAAAAAAGAAAAGTCTAAAAAAGGACATACAACCATCATAAGGCATAGACCATGGAGCAACAATTAATACAGTTTCCAATTAAATGATAGACTTATGTTTGTGGGTTTCCTGGGCCATTATTTTAGTAGCTTTTCAAATAGGTTTGTGCCAAGTGGAGTTTTAAAGTGCATCTAAAAGCCAAACCTTTTTTTATAGTCAGTTTTCATTGCGGTCTGTGTCCCTGTTAGGGAGATTCACTCTCTCTTTGCCCTAGTAACCACTGTCATTGGGACTGAAAGTCGGTGAAAATCCAAAATTTTGAGTTGTCACCAGAACTGTAAGGGCCCATTCACACCAACCAGGTCTGTTGCTGTGCCATTAACAAAGGCGCTTTAAGTTGCATGTTAATATTTACTGTGTTAAGGCAGCCCATTCATTTGAATGAACTGCCCAATGCGCCACAATAGAAAAAAAAAATGCCCCAGAAGCATTCATAGCAGTGTGTTACCATATGTTGTGGTGCCACTCGCAGCGAATGGCATCATGCACAAAAAGGGAAATGGCATGCACATTACCAAAACAGCCTGCTGTGAATGAGCCCTAATAAAAAAAAAATAAAAAAAAAAAAAAAAAAAGGAGAAATTTTCCAATGAGAACATTGTACTGGTGGCAACTAGGAGGAGATTTACCTCAATTTGGAAGGCTTTTCTATCACTTCCTTTGAATTTTTCAGTATGGGACACAGATGGAAACAAATAACGGTTTTAACCATTTCCGACACTAACCACTGAAAAAATTTTCCGAATTTCCCAACTATGGTTTGAAATATTTCATAAATTTCTACATTTTGCAAAATGTATCCAGATACCCATTACTACACAATCTGTTGAAAAGTTAGAGCCCTATTGGCTAGCATTATCCAAAGAATAATAGTGGGAGGATTTGGGTTTTTCTGATTACAATGGTCGTTCTGGCCAAGAAAAGGGCCTCTGTCTAGGGATAGCAATAAACACTACATAGTACAAAATGACTAGGGCTGCAACTAACGATTATTTTCATAATGGATTAGTTTGCCGATTATTGTTTCGATTAATCGATTATTCGGTTAATAACCTTAAAAAAAAAAAAAGTGTGGTGTATAATTTAGTTAATGTATAAAATTTTTTAAAAAAGGTAATTTATTCTTAAATATCTCTATGCAGTGGTAAATATAAATAACCAACTATATGGTTAGGGAGCAAATATCAAAAAAATAATATATCGAATCCACTCTGAGCATAACAGACAGAAGCGATATACTGTACATACTATTAGAGGAGATATACTGTATATACTATTAGAGGAGATACTGTATATACTATTAGAGGAGATATACTGTATATACTATTAGAGGAGATATACCGTATATACTATTAAAGGGTGAATCTGGTAAATATCATCACACTCGGTGATCAATTTTTTTTTATTAAAAACAAAAACAATGTCTTCCTTCAAAAATAATGTCATTTTAAGAACGTTCGTTCTTTCATTCAGCGAATGTACAAAGATTTTTTGTCTGAATATTCTCGTCTGAAAATTGATCGGTGTGGCCAGCATAAGGCTCGATACACACCTGTGCAGTTTGCCTTTGATCTGTTTCTGCAGTGCTTTTTGCTGTGCATTTTGATTTTTGGGCACGTGATTTTGCTGCGATTTGCATTTTTGCATTTTTTTGGCCAATTTGTTGTTGGGCAGATTAAAAAAAACACAAATTGCTGCAAAAACGCATTACATGCTTTTCTGCAGCTTTTCAATTGAAGTATATTAAACCAAAAAAGCACCGTTTTGCGTGAACATGTCCCATAGGAAAACATGTAAATGAACCGTAGTGCGTTTCTGCAAAAAGCACAAAAAAAAACACATAGATGTGAACCAGGTCTAAGACGTTTAGTAAAATAATGGGGATAAGAAAAAAATAAAAATTAGCCCTTTATAGTACAAAAAAAAAGCAGATAATCACTACTGTAAGGGTTTTTTTTTTTTTTTAGTGTAGAACTGTAAAAGTAATATTTGCAGTAGTGATTATTTGACCTTCTATAAAGGGCTCATTTTAGTTTTTTTTTTAACCCCATTATGTTACTGGCGGATTAATCGATTATGAAAATAGTAATCGATTAATTTCATAATCGATTAGTTGTTTCAGCCCTAAAAATGACTCAAATATACCAAGACAAAACAATTTGGCATTATGAGGACACAAATAATAATAATCTTCCACCACAATTGACAAATGATAGGGCAGGCCTATATCATATTCCAGAAGATAGCATTATTGTAACAAGTAATACACACAGGAGGGAGTAAGGTCCCCATTTTAAAGTAGTAATTTGCGTTAAACATGCATGATTCCCAGTTTACTTAGATTATTATTGGCTAAAATTAATAATTCAGCATAGCTTTCCCTATCTAGGGAGAGCTGTAGAGACTTCCATTTCCCTATTGCTGAGAGAGATGCATAAGACATATGTAAGGGGGGGTAGAAATAAGATCTAGGGCCTTGTGATCTGAAAAGTTAAATTTGATCCAAATATATATATAAAAATAATAGTCATTGGTTACATAATATATAATACAGGAAACAAAAAGGTCATCATGTATGGCAATTTGCATATGGAGCCCACTGGCATGCTCAAGAATCCAAGCCTTGTATACAAACAGTTGTTTGCCAAGGCACACTAATGTTCTCTCGTGCTAGCTGTTTCAACCAATGCAAACTGTACTGAAAGTAACACACCTGATTGTAAATTTAGAATCTGCAGACCACTATTAATGTGGGTTATATGTATCCATATTTTCCTAGCAGATGCAGAAATACTAGCAACATTACAGAGAAATCCCTTTGCTGGTTGTAGTATTATCTGGTGCTGCATTGGGTCCCCCTTTCATGGCATTGTCCAATGTCCTTCTTAGGGAGGCGAATAGGAGAAAACAGATCAGCCCGGTAATGCAGCACCAAGACGTCTGCAGTACAACTTTTGGCAAAAGATAAGGTTATATTAAAGAGCAAGACTTAAGAGATTTTATATATATATATATATATATATATATATATATATATATATATATATATATATATCCCTCTCAATAAGCTCAAAGGCAATATTGATACATTTAATGATAGCTGAAGGCTAATTTCTTTGTGCGCATCAAACACAGGATGCAGAACGGGGAAAAAAGTATTTCCATTCAGAAAAAGCTACACTAAGCTATTCTTTTCAAACCTAGTAGGGACAAAAATGAAAGGGTGGCTTTGATGTGAAAAGGAAACAGTTCCAATATTAGATTCTGCTGAGTGTGGTGCAGACTCGTTTTTAATCTCACTTGTAGTGAAATACATTTTTATATCAACTTAACATACTCCCATACTACATCAACCTATTTTGCATCTATACTCATGCCTATGTCACCAACTTAAAATTGGGTACATGGGTCTTGATTCATCTGAATTAATAAAAGAAACATAGAAATGTTCATTAAAAAAGTAGGGAGACCAGTGGGATTAGTGGATTGTTTTTTGAATTGTTGAGTGAACAACACTACTTGTTACATCATCTTGTAATATAGTCAGAGGCTATATCTTACTTCAAAATACTGTGAATATACATATTTGAAAGGATACAAAGATAAAATCATCCATGTAACGCTTTTTTAGGTTTTCCACAATAGAGTCTTCCGTGATTTTGGAAAGGAGGACCATATCATCCACCCCACTGTGCTTGACATTGTGACTCTGCCAGTGGTATCTATAGTGTCCTTTACTTCCCTGGAAAAGAAGATCAGAAACAAAATTTAAAAATGATGACAAAATTACAATAACTGTGCCACAGTAAAAATATTCATACAAATCTTTTGTGATCCAGTTTTTAATTTATATTGTGCCAGATTTTTTTTGTTGTTAAATCAAGTTCCGGCTTGGATGGATTATAGTCCTACAGTTACAATAAATTTTATCACCTAGTTATCAACATGTAAAGAACGTAAAAAACACAAGAAACAGCACTGGGTAACAGGATGTAAAAACATTTTTTCAATGATAAATTGAACTGTACTTACAACTTGATACTTGGCAAAATAGTTGGAAGTTTTTTGTTTTTTTTTACCACCAATAACTGCCTCCAAAATCCCTAGTTAAAATATTCAATTTACAATTGAAGAATTCCGGAAACTAGACATATTCCAGGTTCTCTTTTTAGTGAGTAATTAAACCAAGCTTACAAAGAAACAGTCACATACAGTGAATAAAAAAAATACAGCATCTCCAAGTAAGCCTCCATTTCTTTTAACCCCCCTGGCGGTATTCCCGAGTCTGGCTCGGGGTGAATTTTTCATACCAAAAGCGGTAACCCCGAGCCAGACTCGGGATCGCATCGCAGGATCCAGGAAGAGTTTACTTACCTTGTCCCCTGGATCCGATGTCTACCCGCTGTGATCGGCGAGCCGCTGTGTCTCGCTCGATTCACAGTGCCGAGCTCCGTTCCCTGCGAGCGTTGCGACGCACGGGGACGGAGTTCGGCGGCAAATTCAAAAGTGAAACACAAAGTACACATACAGTATACTGTAATCTTACAGATTACAGTACTGTATCAAATAATGACACATCCCCTTTGTCCCTAGTGGTCTGCCCAGTGTCCTGCATGCAGTTTTATATATATAAAAACTGTTCTTTCTGCCTGGAAACTGGAGATTGTCCATAGCAACCAAAACTGTCTCTCTACATCAAAAGTGGCTTTAGATCAGCTAGAAAACAGCGATAATAAATTAGAATCACTCGCAGAATTGATCGATAGTGATTTGTGGGGAGATCCGTCATCAAACACTAAAAGTAACGAAAGCGACAATTCTGCAACTGAGCAAATTTCTGTGTTTTTGATTTGATTACATTATTGAATCATTTTTATTATATTATTATTTGTTATAATTATTTATAGTTATTATATTATAATTTTTTTATTTCGTTTTTCAAACTTCATCATACCCGGGATGTCTACTAGACTCTTGTTTGGACAGATTTAAGTGAACTATTCCTAAGAATTACAGGCCTACAATATAAAACGCCAAATTTCTGTGCAAAATAATGGTACCGCTTTCAGCACCTAAAATCTGAAATAATCATACCGCCAGGGAGGTTAAAGTGCTATAAACTACTCTGATAGCGCCTGTGGTCACTGGCTCACTATTTGATAGTGAACTTGTCCATCCTATTCTGAGCTAAAAATAAAAGAACCTGAGACAGGAGGGTTGCAGGCCAGGGCAGGTGACCATAGGAGCTGGCTGATACTTGCACATTAGAGTGTTTGGGGTGTCCAGATCACTCTACAAGAATTCAGCCAAAAAGATTCAAGTACTGATAAAGTTATAAATTAAGAACTCATAAAAATGTGAATATTTTAATTTGAAGCTGAAGCGTATTGTATACATAAAATCCCTTCCCTTGCTACCCCTCCCAGATTAACATGCAATTACCATTTTTAATCAAAGGATTACGTTTCAAGAAATATTTCTTCCGAGACCCAGTGATGTCATCACTAGGTCTTTCTGCTGGACATTGTGTCGTACCAAGATCAAGTTTTGTGGGAGGGGTTGGCAGACTCATGTAAATGTCACAGCCTCTTTCCGACTTGGATCTTCTTACAAGAGCCCATGAGAATATATATATAATATAAATATAGAATATAAAAACACACATTTAGGTGTTCCTGCTGCTCCCCGATTTCCACTGGGTTCTGCAGACTTTAGCTATGCAATCTTCTGATGAGTCGTTTGATTACAGGAGTGTAATCAAGCAACTGATCAGCAGATTAGACCGCTGAAGTCTGGGCATGTACATCTAGGATGTCAGCAATGTGTTATTTCATATAATGCCTGAAAACAGCAGTATAGTGACTGACATCAGCCCTAAAGATTATGCCCAAAAAGAGAAGATGATTGATGGCAGAGAAAGCCAATAGCTGTGAGAAGTGCCCCAATCACAAATCAGGAGGAAAGGGAATTGCTGATACAGTGGAACCTCGGATTACGAGCAAAATCTGTTACAGGAGTATGCTCATAATCCAATGTACTCGCATATCAAAGCGAGTTTTCCCATTGAAGTCCCATTGAAGAGGCGGGGGGCACCGGAGAGACTCGGAAAAGGCCCGAGGGACACTTCGGCTGACCTCGGCAAACCTCGGAAAGACTCCGTTCACAAGCCTTTCCAAGGTTTACCGAGGTCAGCCGAACTGTTTTCGGGCCTTTCCGTGCATTTTCGAATGACTTTCGGCTCTGCTCGGCACCGGCGACTCCCACCTCAGGCCAAAAGCAGTACTGCACACCGCTTTTGGCCTGAATCCTGCTCGTTTTGCGAGACAGCACTCGCAAACAGAGTTAGGATTTTTAGAAATACAGTGCTCGGTTTGCAAAACGCTCGTTAACCACGTTACTCACAAACCAAGGTTCCACTGTAATTAAAAATTGCTTAGACAGCAAATTAAAGGGGTTGTAAAGGCAGAAGGTTTATCGTAATGCATTAAGATAAAAAGCCTTCTATGTGCAGCAGCCCCCCTAACACTTTACCTGAGGTCCCTCTCTGTCCAGCGATGTCCACAAGTGTCTCAGCCGTCCAAAGATTCTCCTTACCAATTGAGACACAGCAGCGGTGCCATTGGCTGACGCTGCTGTTAATCAAACTCAGCTAGCCAATCAGGGGGGAGAGGGGGCAGGGCCGGGCTCCATGTGTAAATAAACACAGGGAGCTGTGACTTGGCTCGGGTGCCCCCATAGCAAGCTGCTTGCTGTGGGGGCACTGACCAGAAGGGAGGGGCCAGGAGCACAGAAAAGGCACCCGGGAAGAGGAGGATTGTGGCTGCTCTGTGCAAATCCACTGCAACAGAGCAGGTAAGTATAACATCTGTGCTATTTTTATAGGAAAAAACCAAGACTTTAAATCACTTTAAGGCAGGCTCCAGCTGCTGCAGCTTCAAAAGGGTTATACTGTGGAGAGGCAAGTTTGCAGAGAATCGAATAATCAGTTTTAACGTTGGAGGAGATGACTTGCTACAAGTGTGGTAAAAAAAGATAAGGCTGGATTTCAGCTTTAAGCTTACAACTTTTTTGAGAGGTCTACGGCAGCCCATAGAGGATTGGCTTTCCATTCAACCAGAAAGTTGAAAATAAATAAAATTACTTGATTCCCCCATCCACACATTCAAGGTAGAAGAGGCCTCCCAGCTGTGCCATTGTATTCTGACAGCGGGGAGACTTCTATAGCACCTATAGTTGTGCTGTAGTGAAGTGATGCTCTGTTGAAGATTCTAATAGGTCTTCAGAGTGACCAGGCATAGCACCACAAAAAAAAAGTCATACTGCATTTTTGATTCAAAACATAGCTGTAAACGAATCTAATTTCCTTAACTGTGCCATCTATAGGAGGTTTACCATTTTACAGACTTGCTGTCAGCAGTGGTAACCTTGCTTGGAATAGCGGACATTGCATGTAAGCAATCTCAGTGTTTCTTTGTATCCCAACTCTCCAAATATGCACTGTGTCGTTGGCATCTCTTTTCAGGTCCAAGTACACATTTCAATTATTACCATACTTGGCTAAACCCCATTTTGACTATTAAAATGAAAACAAAGAATCTGTAATTGATGTTGAAGTTCAAAGTATAACAACACACTTAAAATTCAGAGCAAAACACAGAAGGCCAACAGAAGTAAAGACATAAGGCACAAGGAGGACAAATCTAATTACAAAGCTATAAAATTAAAGGAAAAAAAAAAAAAGGCTTACATATGGCAGTGCTTGCATAGTTGTCATTTAAGGCAGAAAATATAATAGACATAGCCCACCAAAACTGGATATTTGGTTTGTGGTGCATGCTTGTGAGATGAGTTGCTTGATGGCATCCTATACAGACACACGTACAATTGGAGTGTTAAATCTCTCCCTACTGTATATCCAGTTTCTGCCCCCTTATGGGTGTTGTCCCTACTTCTCTTCAAAAGCTGGCCATATGGGGTAGATTGGGCAATCAGTCGCACCTGAAATTTGGCTTTCAGAGGCCTGGCTGATGGACAAGGCAATTGAGGTATCTGCTAAAGGGCCTAAGCCGATTATAGAACCTTGGTCGAAGCAAAGGGTTTTGTACAGTGTCTTAAAGTGGATGTAAACCCACCACTCACCCAGTATAAATTAATGGCACAGTATTAATGTATATATACATATATATGCACGCCTCCTGCATGTATCCCTACCTTGCAAATGTCACCCCCCTTCAGCAGCAGGAACCCTGCAAAACTCTGGAATCAGTGGGTGGGCCTCTTTGCCAGAGCTCGGTGGGTGGAGTTTTGATATCACAAGACTCCCTGCCCACCCTCTACACTCTCCTAATCCTGAGTTTTGAGTAACATCCAGTCAAAACTCAGGAAAGGCACCACATGACTTAAGCATGCCCAATCATGCTGAGGTGTGGAGCAGCCAATCCTGGGAGAGCTGGAGAAGAAAGGAGGGGGATGCGAAGCTGGAATCGTTATGCCCCATACACACGGCCGGACTTCCCGACAAAAAAAGTCTGATGGGAGCCTTTGGTCGGACATTCCGACTGAGTGTATGCCCCATCTGACTTTTTCTGTCGGCATTTCCGACGGACTCAGATATAGAACATTTTCTAAATCTTTCCATCGGAAATGCTGACGGAGTTTAGCCTGTTGCAAAGTCTGCTCGAGTGTACGCGGCATAACTATCTCTGCTCTCTGATGCCTTTCATGAGATAAAGAAATGGAATGTCAGTCACAGCAGTGGGGGATGTGGCTACACAAACTTATCTGTGTGTAATTTTTTTACCTTACTACAAAAAGACAAGAGGATTGCTCAGAGCTAGATTAAATCTTCGTGGCAAGACTGGGCATCCTCTACTGTACCAGGTAGAAGTCCTCATTAAAAAAAAAAAAAATTTCAGGTTTACATTCACTTCAATGTAAAAGCAGTCTAGATTGCTAATCCAATAACAAAACACAAAACTAAAAAGGCAGCTTGTAAAACAGTTTGCCCTGTACTTCCTTTCTGGTGTTACAGTGCCGTGTAGCTTAACCCTGGGCCACTGCCAATATCTTACCCTTCCGGTTGTGTTGAATCCTGCTCCCCCTGCTATAGGCTGTGGTTCCTCCTGACCACTTGCACTTGTTCTGTAGTGATGTTGCTTAAAGGTTTCCTTTGAGACAACTGGTAATCAGTGGGATGCCCGTTGGGTTCGTGTCCTTCTGTTTTATAGCAAACTATAGTAGGCCAAGAAGTGGTGGACCTTACACAGGATTTGTGACTGTTGGAGGTATGGGGACTTTTTAGGTGTTTTTCTCAACAAAAGGTGGTTATGTTTCATGGAAAGTTTACAAAGGAAATAGAATTCTAATTTTTAAACAGCTTTGTTTTTTTGTTTTTGTTTTTTTATTTTTTTGTTTTTAGACTTAATTAACACTATCTCAGTACACCTCCTTTGGGAGAGACAGTGATCAGTACCTAAAACAGCTGCTGACCAAAAGAAAAAAAAATAACTAAGATATAGGGATGCATTCAGTTTGCACGTTAATGTTAATAAGTATTTTACAACATGTAATTGCAGGTCCACAAAATCCCTACAGACAGATTTACAAAAGGTCACATCTAAATAAGGAAATGGCATTTAACATATATAAAAAAATCTGTTATCCCCACAATGCCTTCCAGCTATTTTATCACCTTCTCTATCCCTAAAGTATCAATCTGAGTTTGTTTTTCAGCTTAACAGGTGAGTATACTATGCTCAAATTAGAGGAAAAATAAAAAATGATGTATGTATGTATGTATGTATGTATGTATGTATGTATGTATGCATGCATGCATGCATGCATTACAAAAATTGACTGTTCACTGCCCATGACTCTAGATCAGGGTTTTTCAACCGGGGTGTCATGAGAAAATTACACACAGCCCGGTACTGACCAATCATTATAGATTTCCAACGTTCATTTTGTACACTAAAGGAGTGGAAGAGGTCACAACCGGCATCCTCCCGGCTCTCTCCTCCTCTGTACGTTTGCCGGCAAAACTGAAATCTATGCAAGCCACCCGCCCCACCAACTGATGACATCATAGTGTTGCTAGGGGCAGGTCAGGCGGCTTGCACAGCTTTCAATTTGGAAAGAAAACATACAGAGAAAAGCAAAGAAGAGATCCGGAAGGATGCCGGATGTGATATCACCAGCTTTTTTGTACACAGAAGTTACAGTGGAAATCTATAATGATCAGTTAGTACTGGGCTGTGGGCAATTTAACTGTGGCAAAGGTGGGGGGGGGCCTTAGGAGGTAGGATTTGTGTTAGGAAGGGGAATTTTGGAGGGGGGGGGGTTTGTGCTGGAGGGTATTTGAGGGAGTGATTTGTGCTAGCAGAATTCTTTTACAAATAAATATCTGAAAAGTGTGGTGTGCATTTGTATTCAGCCCCGCCGAGTCATTACTTTGTAGAATCCCCTTACGCTGCAATTACAGCTGCAAGTCTTTTTGGGTATGTCTTTACCAGCTTTGCACGGTGTGAACTTTTTGCCCATTCTTCTTTGCAAAATAGCTAAAGCTCTGTCAGATTGGACAGAGTCTGAACAGCAATTTTCAATTCTTGCCACAGATTCTTAATTGGATTTAGGTCTGGACTTTGACTGGGCCATTGTAACACATGAATATGCTTTGATCTAAACCATTCCATTGTAGCTCTGGCTGTATGTTTAGGGTCGTTGTCCTGTTGGAAGGTGAACCTCCACTCCAGTCTCCAGGTTTTCTTCTAAGGTTGCCCTGTATTTGGCTCCATACATCTTCCCATCAACTCTGACCAGCTTCCCAGTCCCTGCTGAAGAAAAGCATCCCCACAACATGATGCTGCCATCACCAAGTTTCATGGTGTTTCACGGTGGTGATGGTGTGTTCAGGATGATGTGCAGTGTTAGTTTTACGCCACACATAGCGTTTTGCTTTTAGGCAAAAAAGTTCAATTTTAGTCTCACCTTCTTCCACACGTTTGCTGTGTCCCCCACATGGCTTCTCGCAAACTGCAAATGGGAATTTTTGACTTCTCGTCTTGCAAATGGCTTTCTTTCAACAATGGCTTTCTTCCTGCTGCTCTTCCATAAAGGCCAGATTTGTGGAGAGCACGACTAACAGTTGTCCTGTGGACAGATTCTCCCACCTGAGCTGTGGATCTCTGCAGCTCCTCCAGGGTTACCATGGGCCTCTTGGCTGCTTCTCTGATTAATGTCCTCCTTGCCCGGCCTGTCAGTTTAGGTGGACAGCCATGTCTTGGTAGGTTTGCAGTTGTGCCATACTCTTTCCATGTTTGGTTGATGGATTGAACAGTGCTCCATGAGATGTTCAAAGCTTGGGATATATATATATTTTTTAATAACTTAACCCTGCTTTAAACGTCTTTACAACTTTATCCCTGACCTGTCTGTTGTGTTCCTTGGCCTTCATGGTGCTGTTTGTTCACTAATGTTCTTTAACAAACCTCTGAGGGCTTCACAAAACAGCTGCATTTATACGGAGATTAAAATTACACACAGGTGGACTCCATTTACTAATCTGAAGTTAGTTGGTTCCACTAGATTTTAGTCAGGGGTAAATGCGGCTGAATACTAATGCACGGCACATTTTTAAGCTATTGATTTTTTAAAAATTGGAAAACCATTTATCATTTTCTTTCCACTTCACAATTATGTGATCACTGTGTTGGTCTATCACATAAAATACAATTACGTTTTTGGTTGCAACATAACAAAATGTGGAAAATTAAGGGGTATGAATACTTTAAAGGCACTGTATACTGATGTTTATGTAGGCTTAAAAGTCCTCAACCCAATAAATGGCCAATATATCAGCAAAAAAACTTTAGCAGTTGCAGAAAAATAATTTAAAAACTTCCAATAATTTCTGAATAGCATCTAAAAGAAATCTGTAGTAATGCAGAACAGCAAGACCAATTTATATGCTACCTCCAGTTATGGGCATGGAATTTATTCGGAATAGCAATATACTGTTTGTGCACAGATGCAGGGCAGATGTCAGCATTCTGGTACGCAGTGCTATAGACTGGTGATGTGGCCTGTTGTCACTTTTAAAGCCTAGAAACCCTTTTACCAAAAAAAGGAAGAAAACTGCTATGGTAGTCCGGCTCCTTAATACATTTCCTATTTTAAACAGCAGTTTCCTGCCTTTCTACAGCTAAAGAATTTGTGGAATTTTTAGCACCAAGCAAAGCTTTAAAATCTGCAAAGCCTCTGCCCACAAAATGATATTGGATTGTTCTCACTGAAACCTTCGTATCAGAAAACTTTGATAGCATTTAGAATTATTATTATTATTCAGGATTTATATAGCGCCAACAGTTTACGCAGCGCTTTACAATATAAAAAGGGAGACAATACAGTTATAATACAATAAAATACAAGAGGATTAAGAGGGCCCTGCTCAAAAGAGCTTACAATCTAATAGGGTGGGGCAGGTGAATGGACAGAACAGGCTAGAGAATAGAATATCTTGTTAGAAAAAGCCAACATTCTGGTTCCATGGTTTAAACTGGGCAAAAACAAGATGTCATAATAATGCAGGGCATACATTTACATTCATCTTTTGGGCAAAAAAACGATTTGAATTAATAAAGAGCAATATGCATGCAAAGTTAGTTTACAGTTAATGACTAGAAGTTCAGTAATCTACACAAACTGGAAATCATCATCAGCCACAGATTTTACCATACATCAAAATGCTCCTACAAGCTAGACGGGCAGCAATCAACTGTAGCCACAGATTAACAATTAAAGAGGGAGACTTGTTGTTGAAAGCCATATTATACAAGGTAAAGGACCCAACAAGTCAAGATTTGATGCACATAAATCATGAGTTCAGATAAAAGCCTAGCAGAACCTTAGCAAATGCACCACCATTTAGAGCACATGCTTTCATACTGACCATTGCCTGAGATAATGGGAAAATGCTTTTAAGTCTCAGGACATAGTTGGTCAGTTGAAGGAATTTTACCAAAACACTTAACTACTCACTTGATAAATTTATTGTGAAATGTCACCATAAAAATTAGATAAATCAATACCTTAAAGGCCAAGTTCGCCTTTTTTTTTCTAAATTCCAGCTCCCCTATGCACCAATATAGCATTCATGTACTTTTTTTGCAAAATTATCAAAGCTTTCCATAAAATCTACAGACAAGTACCTTACTGTCCACCATCCATGATTCCAAACTTATCTATTGCTTCTGTCTTACGTCCTTACAGATTGTAGGTCATGACACAGGAAGGAATTGACCAGCTGTCCTCATTAGCACACACGTTGCATCATCCACCCACCCATTCCCAGCTGCACATTTTTTTAAATGAAATGCAATCAGTGATCACCCTTCTCACTAAATAAACAATATACAATCAGATTGCATAGTGTATGGCCATCTTTATACAATTACATAGAAGAGAGTGGACAGGAGCACTCAGCTGTTCAAGCCCCATTCACATCTCTGCATAGCGGGAACTCTCGTTCCCACATGCTTTTTTTTTTTAGCAAGGGGGGTGTTTTGGAGCATTTTCACCCACACACATAGGGTAGCCCACCCACCTGAATGTGCTTCCCCTACACACATCAAATCATCCCGAAGTAGCTTCAGGATTTCTTTTTTTTTTTCTTAGAGTGGAGCATGGTGCGTTTTTTGGTGCAGCGCATTTCTGAAATGCAAGGAAACGCACAGATGTGAATGGAGCCTCATTGTTATCACACCAATTTCATATAATCCAACAGGCTGGTTGTATCCAAGTTGTTTGATCAAGTTGGGTACATTCAGCCTGCCCATACCGGTTTCAAATCTTGGCCGGCTCCTGATCCGAAAATCAGACAAAAAAATACTGCTTTCGATCATCGTACGATAATCGGATCGTTAGTACAGAGCCAATCATGACAGTTCATCCAATATTAGTCGATCGGACAAGCAAGAAAATTTTCTTCGTACAATACCAGATCAGACGATTTTCGTTTAGTCGGTACAGTTATCGTCTGAAAATACAATACAAATACACTACAACATATGACATCACTTCCAATTTTTTTTTTCTGTCATACGAGAATTTGTGACTTTAGTAACCTATTAAATTTCTACTTGCGACTGGTAAGCGAAAAAAGTCAGACGATCTGTCGCCCGATTTTCGGATCGTGTGTACGGGGCACAAGTCTCTTACCTCAAAACAGATTTAGACAAATGATGCAATCAATCTTGAATCCCTTTATTCTGGAAATGCAATTAACCACACCAAACAAAAGGTTCAAAATTCTATGAGGACCTTATGCCTTCATTGAAACAAAGGGGAAATTTTTAAAAAAAAACTGGTTTCATTGAAGAAATCTCTCAACCTATGCTTCCATTAATTTCTCTCCCATAACCCCTCTTTTTTCACTCGGTGTACCATCCAGTCGCAGAAGCTTGCAGCCTCTCAGAGTTTTACAAGATGCCAGCAGTGGGGTTCGACAGTGCACCTGTGCCTTCCACCCACACCAAAACACCAGGATCCCCTGCATCGGGGCTAAACACCCAGTGTGTGCATGCAGCTCAAGGAAAATAAAACTTCAGCTTCCATTTTTTTCTGAAGTCATTTAAGAGCCCTTTCACATGAGTAGACTGATCAGGTCTGCCTGTCAGTTTTTCAGGGGGACCCGATCGGACCCTCCAGTCTCCTATGGAACAGCAGGTATCAATGGACATGTATCCATTGACACCAGCCAACATCTGATCTGATCCTGTCCACTAAAAAAACAGATGGATGGGGATCTTTTCCCCATTTGTCTCGCGGATCAGATGGCAGTCTGGTGTAAACGGACCGGCGGGCGTTTACATCCGACTGCCCATAGAGCACAGCGGGCTGTGTTAATTGACAGATTCCCTGCTGAGCAGGAAGACTCCAATGGAGCCTGCCCCATGTGTAAGGGCTCTAAGAGATGTGTGAGCAGCATTACGAAGGTTTGAAGGGTGAGGGAAGTTGAATTATGCAAATAGCTTGCAGCTATAGAGTAAGGTACTTACATATTTGTGTGTAGCGCAAGTATTTATGTAGGGAATATAATAAGGAATCCCTAGATAGGCGATGTGTTTTGGAAGTCTTTTTACATTTATACCCCAAATGGATTAACCAAAATCTCTACAAATCCTTTTTGCCAGACTGTTGAAATCGTTATCTCGACCAATCTTATCAGTAACCAGCGTGACAATGAAAAGAGGTCAATAGCTCAGTAATATATATATATATATGTGTGTGTATGTGTGTATGTATGTGTGTATGTGTGTGTATGTATGTATAACATTTTTTTAGAGAGAGATTATAGATATGATATATTAGGACACATATTAGGAGGGTTTTATAGTATTACTATTTAAAAAAAAAAGTCAAATACAGAAGCTAGCTACAAGCGGTGAGATTTTTGCTGTTTTTGTGCAATCAAAACATGCAACTGAGATACAGGGGTTGATTTAGTAAAGAGTGCAAAATCTGGTGCAGCCGTGCACGGTAGCCAATCAGCTTCTAACTGCAGCTTGTTCAATTAAGCTTTGACAAAAAACCTGGAGGCCGATTGGTTTCTATGCAAAGCTTCACCAGATTTAGCATTATCCAGTTTTAGTAAATCAACCCCACAGTTGCTGGCAAAACATCGAGTCGATTCCTCCACTTCGATTGCAAGTTTAGTAATGCAGAGAACCCCCATTTAATTTTTTTTAAAAATAATCAAAGATCCAGTTCCATACTCTCCATCATCTAGTTCATATGCCCCTCAAGGAATATGGAAAACTCTGGTTAACCCCTTACCTCTGGACATCTGTGTACACACATTCCCCAGGCAAGTGTCCATTGCTGGGAGAACGTTTACAGGTGTTAAAGGTTTGCGGCTGTAGTACCACCAGCCACAGGTTTGCTTTCTTGTATTGTGCCCATGTTCAATTTTACACGAGTGATACAGGCAGCTATACAGCCACCTGTTCATCCCACAAAAATATGCTGGCAGGTGATCGTATGGCTGTGCGGGTGTGCACTCTCTGGGTCTCACCTTGCCCCTCCATCAGCCTGGGACCACAGTGATTGCATTCAGAATGGCCAAAAGGTGAAGGAAATCAGGAATGTCTGTCCTATACCTCAAATGCGGGAAATGAACCCCGTTTTGCTAGTAAAATTCAGCTGATTTACGTGAAAATGCCTAAAATTCTAGAAATCTAAATTACACACACTTGTTTTCTCAACCATACATTACTGACATGAATTGAAAGCCACACATATGGTCCCCCCCATACTTCAGATAAATAAGACAAAAACGATTATGTGGAAATATTTGAAATGGCATTCGTTTTGCAAAATTATTTAATGCATTAAAAACCTAAAACTGCATTCGCATTTTTGTCCATTTGTAAGCTTAAAATAAAAAGCTCTGGGACTTATTAAAGTTATGTGCAAGCCTTATATGCCTTTAAAATAAAATTTGGTAGGTAAAATAGTCAGTTATTGTGAGGCTAAGCAGTGCATATGGAAAGAGCCAAATCTGGCTGGGCATCAACATTTCAATAGTTCCTAGTCATGAAAAGGATGAGAAACTCAGTGTGCTGGTAATTTATACAAGTGTTGCATAGTTATTTTTCCAACTTACCCACCTAAGCATATGAGTAAAAAAAAAAAAGGAAGAAGTACACATAAATACCGTATCTCTCATGAAATGAATCACATTTCTGAGTTACAGTTGTGCTCATAAGTTTACATACCCTGGCAGAATTTATGATTTATTGGCCATTTTTTCAGAGAATATGAATGATAAAAACTTTTTTCACTCATGGTAAGTGTTTGGCTGAAGCCATTTATTATCAACTTTGTTTACTCTTTTTAAATCATAATGACAACATAAACTACCCAAATAAATGACCCCGTTTAAAAGTTTACATACCCCAGTTCTTAATACCGTGTATTGCCCCCTTTATCATCAATGACAGCTTGAAGTCTTTTGTGGTATTTGTGGATGAGGCTCTTTATCTTCTCAGATGGTAAAGCTGCCCATTCCCCTTGGCAAAAAGCCTCCAGTTCCTGTAAATTCTTGGGCTGTCTTACATGAACTGTATATTTGAGGTCGCCCCAGAGTGGCTCAAAGATATTGAGGTCAGGAGACTGAGATGGCCACTCCAGAACCTTCACTTTATTCTGCTGTAGCCAATGACAGGTGGACATGGCCTTGTGTTTTGGATCATTGTCATGTTGGAATGTCCAAATACGTCCCATGCTCATACGTCATGTTCTCTAAAAATTGCAAGAAATCATAAATTTTGCCAGGGTATGTAGACGTATGAGCACAACTGTAAGTGAACTAGTCACAACAATAGAAGCCTATATGTCCACCATTTGCCACAACTAACTATTCAGAAAGCACCAGGGACTTGAAGGCTGCTCATGGACCTGAAGCACTGGTTAATGGAGCCCGTAACAGAAAAAAGAAACTTCCCCTACACTGTTCAGCCAGCAATGACTGTATGAGTTTATTTGCCCTTTAAACTATTATGATAGAATGAGTACACTGTAAAACTTCCTTTATTTAGTATGACATACACAAGGCTCATTACATCTCAACTCAAATAACAAGCTATTTATGGTGCAACATGATTATTAACTTAAAGAGAAGCTTCAGGCACCTTCAGAAAAAACATTTTAAAAAAAGTCAGCAGCTACAAATACTGTATTAGGACACTTACCTTTCCACAAATCCAGCGGTGTCCTCACCTAAACTGATTTTTCAATCGGTTCTCGGATGCTGCCATCTCAGGTAGGGGAACCGTCAGTGAAGCCATGTGGCATCACAGCCGGCTCCCTACTGCACATGCCGCGAAGCGCGCTGCGCTTTGTGAATGGCCTGGCGGCGGGGAAAGGAGGAGGGGGGGGGCGAACATCCGGATGAGTCCGCTGTGGCAAAGTCAGCCAGAAGTGGAAGTGGGTACCTGTCAAAACCAGGTACCTGCTCCCCCCTTCCTGAAATGTGCCAAATGAGGCAGCTGAGGGGGGGGTCAAATAAGTGGAGCTTCCCTTTTTGGGTGGAGCTCTGCTTTAAAGTATATCAAACACCAAATAGGTTTTTTTATATAGTTTTGTAAAAAGTGGTGTGGAGTTACAACTACTGTAAGGGAAAGGGAGTCCAAAACTGAAGTTGTCACCAGAAAAGGAAGTGGAAAAAAAAAAAAAAAAAAAAAAAAAAAAAAAAGACACCTTCTATTGCTCTCAGCCTCTAAAATTCCTTTTTGTTGCTGTTGTGATCCAACTTCCTGTGAGGGTGGCTATGATTGTCCTCAGTGGTCACACTGTATGTAGGAATATAGCCAATGTCCCTTGCTCACTCCTGATATGGAATATGGGATTTGAAGTGTAGGGATTTGCATAGAGCAGTGCTCATGACTGTAATTAACAAGCAAAACACACACACACACTAAATAACACCCCCCCCATCATTTATATATCTATTTACACACACACACACACACACACTTAGCTTTTCATTTCTATTTTAAACTGAATGTTACAAGGTGAGGTTTACATACAGTGCCTTGCATGTAAAAGCCCCCTTGGCTTTTTACCTATTTTGTTACATTACAGCCTTTAGTTGTTTTGTTAATCTGAATTATATGTCATGGATCAGAACACAATATAGTCTAAGTTGGTGAAGTAAAATTAAAAAAAATATATACATAAAACTATTTTTCACAAATAAAAAAAAATGATAATTGGCATGTGCGTATGTATTCACCCCTTTTGTTATGAAGCCCATAAAAAAGCAACCAATTATTTTCAGAAGTCACATAATTCGTGAAATGATGTCCACCTGTGTGCAATCTAAGTGTCACATGACCTGTCATTACCTACACACACCTTTTTGAAAGGCCCCAGAGGCTGCAACACCTAAGCAAGAGGCACCACTAACCAAACACTGCCATGAAGACCAAGGAACTCTCTAAACAAGTAAGGGACAATGTTGTTGAGAAGTTCAAGTCAGGGTTAGGTTATAAAAAAAAAAAAAAAATCTTTGATGATCCCTATTAGCACCATCAAATCTATCATAACCAAATGGAAAGAACATGGCACAACCTGCCCAGAGACGGCCACACACCAAAACTCCTGGACTGGGCAAGGAGGGCATTAATCAGAGAGGCAGCACAGAGACCTAAGGTAAACCTGGAGGAGCTGCAGAGTTCCACGGCAGAGACTGGAGTATCTGTACATAGGACGACAATAAGTCATACGCTTCATAGAGTTGGGCTTCATGGCAGAGTAGCCAGAAGAAAGCCATTACTTTCAGCAAAAAACAAAATGGCACGTTTTGAGTTTGCGAAAAGGCTTGTGGGAGACTCCCAAAATGTATGGAGGAAGGTGCTCTGGTCTGATGAGACTAAAATTTAACTTTTTTGGCCATCAAAATAAACGCTATGTCTGGCGCAAACCCAACAGATAACATCACCCAAAGAACACCATCCCCACAGTGAAACATGGTGGTGGCAGCATCATGCTGTGAGGATGTTTTTCAGCAGTCAGGACTGGGAAACTGGTCAGAGTTGAGGGAAAGATGGATGGTGCTAAATACATAGATATTCTGGAGCAAAACCTGTACCACTCTGTGTGTGATTTGAGGCTAGGATGGAGGTTCACATTCCAGCAGGACAATGACCCCAAACACACTGCTAAAGCAACACTTGAGTGGTTTAAGGGGAAAACATGTAAATGTGTTGGAATGGCCTAGACAAAGCCCAGACCTCAATCCAATAGAAAATCTGTGGTCAGACTTAAAGATTGCTGTTCACAAGCACAAACCATCCAACTTGAAGGAGCTGGAGCAGCTTTGCAAGGAGGAATGGGCAAAAATCCCAGTGGTAAGATGTGGCAAGCTCATAGAGACTTATCCAAAGCGACTTGGAGCCGTTATAGCCGCAAAAGGGGGCTCTACAAAGTATTGACTTTAGGGGGGTAAATAGTTATGCACATTGACTTTTTCTGTTATTTAGTCCTATTTGTTGTTTGCTTCGCAATAAAAAAAAAAAAAAAAAAAAAAAAAATCAAAAAACACACATCTTCAAAGTTGTGGGCATGTTCTGTAAAATTAAATTATGCAAATCCTCAAACAATCCATGTTAATTCCAGGCTGAGGCAACAAAACAAAAAAAATGCCAAGGGGTGAATACTTTTGCAAGGCACTGTATACTTTAAGTCTTAAGACCTTGGCACTGCTGTCACTGCAATTCTACATTTTCTAATATGTTCGTAATCGTATATACAGTGTAGGGCTCAGTATATACGTGGCTGCGGCTCGCAGCATGAGGTCTGGTGCGTCCCTGTACACCGTTTCAGGTGCTAATCGGGTCCGAATTTATGCCAGAATTCGGACCTGAAAAACTGAGCCAAAGACGCACAGGGCCCTTTTCCAGTGTGCCCCGCGGCCGCCCTGGAGGTGTGTAAACTGGCTCCACTGAGAGCCGGTCACAGTCTCCTGTCATGCAAATTGGATACTGGGAAACCCGCATCCAATTTGCATAAGTGTGAACCCAGCTTTAGCCCTGGTTCACATTGGTGCGATTTGACATGTTAAATAGGCGGCAATTGCACCGTCCTAATCGGTGCAACGCTGCATTTGCGGCACCGCACAGATTTCAAAAAGTAGTTTGTGCTACTTTTTGCGATTTCGGGGTGCGATTTCCATTGACATCTGTGCAGAAACCCGCACAGATGTCTGTAAAATCACAGCCAAAATTGGGACAGACATGCGGGAGTGAAATCATGTGAGTTCAGCTGAACTCGCACGGCTTCATTCCCACAGCTCAGTGTGAACCTGGGCTGAAGGTACTTTTCCCCCACTTTTATTTATATCACTGTTGCATTAACAGATTCCATTTAAAATAACATGTTGCAATCTACAACTGTACTTTCTCTCATCGTGCCTTTGCTTACTTTACAAGAACTAGAAATAAATATACTGTTGACTCATTATCAGCTGATCCCATGAAATCATCACAAAAAAAAAAAAAAAAAAAAAAAAAAGTAGGTAGCAAAAATATAAACTTGTTCTTCCTTTCATGGTGGCCGTGTGCTTACCCTTGTATTTGGCTCTGCAATCCTGATTTCTACTTGTCAGAAAAAAAAAGAGTTGCATCAAAACAGACTACAAAAGAGTAAAATACATATCCCTATGAAAAGCATATATTTCACACAGTAATTAAAGTGATTGTAAACCCTCACCTTGTAAAACAACCCATTCAGTTTAAAATAGAAATGAAAGGCAAAACATTTGTGTATAGATGTCTAAAAACATTATAAATACATTTTCTCCCTTTCTTATAAGTGATCACAATCCCTCTGTTCTCAGCTGCATAAGAGCTGGGGGTGGAGAAGCAACAGCACAGTGAGCTTCCCAGTGACTTGCTGTGCAGGGAGGGAATGTCAGGACAAGTCTGATCATTGGAGGAGAGCAGGCCGAGTTCTCAGCATAGCTAGAGAACTGACCACGGTGTGCTCTCTTGCTTAGTGTGGTCAATTTTTAATAGGAAAGCAGAGGGACTGACAGGAACACCAAGGATTTCATACATAGGAAGCAATACAAAGAAAACTGGATGCAGCAGTAGGACTCTGTGGGGGCACCTGATAAAGAGGAGGGACCAGGAGGATCGACGGGGCACCCCAGAAGACGAAGATCGGGGCTGCTCTGTCCAAAACAATTGCACAGAGCAAATAAGTATAGGCATGTGTTTTTTTTGTTAAAAAAATAAAAATAAATAAAACCACACACATACACAGGTTTACAACCCCAATAAAATAAAAGTATACAGTTGTGCTCATAAGTTTACATACCCTGGCAGAATTTTGATTTCTTGGCCATTTTTTTTTTTTTTTTTTTTTTTTAGAGAATATGAATAACACAAACTTTTCACTCATTGTTAGCGTTTGGCTGAAACCATTTATTATCAATCAACTTTGTTTACTCTTTTTAAAATCATAATAACAGAAATTAACCCTGATCAAATGACCCTGATCAAAAGTTTACATACCCCAGTTCTTAATACCGTGTATTGCCCCTTTAACATCAATGACAGCTTGAAGTATTTTGTGGACTTCGTGGATGAGGCTCTTTATCTTCTCAGATGGTAAAGCTGCCCATTCCTCTTCGCAAAAAGCCTCCAGTTCCTGTAAATCCTTCGGCCGTCTTGCATGAACTGGACGTTTGAGATCTCCCCAGAGAGGCTCAATGATATTGAGGTCAGGAGACTAAGATGGCCACTCCAAAACCTTCACTTTATTCTGCTGTAGCCAATGACCGGTCGACTTGGCCTTGTGTTTTGGATCATTGATCATGCTGGAATGTCCAAGTACGTCCCATGCGCAGCTTCCTGGCTGATGAATGCAAATGTTCCTCCAGTATGTTTTGAATTTTACCAAATTTCCTGTGCCTTTGTAGCTCACACATCCCCAAAACATCAGCGATCCATCTGTGTTTCACAGTAGGAATGGTGTGCTTTTCATCATAGGCCTTGTTGACTCCTCTCCAAATGAAGCATTTATGGTTGTGGACAAAAATCTTAATTTTGGTCTCATCACTCCAAATGACTTTGCGCCAGAAGGTTTGAGGCCTGTCTCTGTCTCTGTTTGGCGTGTTGTAAGCAGGATACTTTGTGGCATTTGCGTAGTAATGACTTTCTTCTGGCAACTCGACCATGCAGTCCATCTTTCTTCAAGTGCCTCCTTATTGTGCATCTTGAAACAGCCACACCACATGTTTTCAGAGAGTCCTGTATTTCACCTGAAGTTATTTGTGGGTTTTTCTTTGCATCCCAAACAATTTTCCTGGCAGTTGTGGCTGAAATTTTAGTTGGTCTACCTGACCGTGGTTTGGTTTCAACAGAACCCCTCGATTTCCACTTCTTGATTAGAGTTTGAACACTGGCAATTGGCATTCTCAATTCCTTGGATATCTTTTTATATCCCTTTCCTGTTTTATACAACTACCTTTTCCCGCAGATCTTTTGACAATTCTTTCGCTTTCCCCATGACTCAGAATCCAGAAACGTCAGTGCAGCACTGGATGAAAGATGCGAGGCTCTGTCAGGAGTCCAGCAATTCATTGACGTTTTATACACACACACACTAATTATAAGCAAACAGATCACAGGTGAGGGTGGTTACCTTTAATAGCCATTCAAACCCCTTTGTGTCAACTTGTGTGCATATTATCAGGCCAAAATTACCAGGGTATGTAAACTTTTGATCAGGATCATTTGGGTAGTTTGTGTTGTCATTATGATTTAAAAAGAGTAAACACAGTTGATTGAAAATAAATGTCTTCATCCAAACACTAACCATGAGTGAAAGAAATGTTTTTGCGTTATCATTCATATTCTCTGAAGAAATAATAAATTGTGCCAGGATACGTAAACTTATGAGCACAACTGTATATTCAAGTTATCTTGACTTGACAATTCAAAGCCGTATGACAAGTTGCACTCCTTTTGCAGAAATGGAACCATTTAAATTGCTGTGACTCAAGTTGCAGCGACTTTGAAAATGGTTTCTGCACTATTTCTGTGCGATTTCAGTGCAACTTGCATTGACGTCTGTTAAATGAAGTCGCACAGATGTCAGCAAGCCGCAGATGAAAATCGCACTGGTAGTAGGCTTTGAAGATGACTTCAAGGCCACACTGGTAAGAACCAGGGGTTACTTAATACACCCCCCCCCCCCTCCCAAAAAAGGTACTTTTGAAAAATTAAAGTAGGGTGCTAGCACCATCACTGCACAATTTTTTATAAATTCAGTTCATGAGAAGCACCAAAAGGGCATGAGGTAAAAGTATGTCAAGGGGATTATTCCTACACATACAAAAATAGTACATCTGGCATATGTATGTATGTACATTTCTGAAAAACTGGAAACACTGGGGTTGATTTACTAAAATTTGGTGCAGGTGTGTAGGGGAAGAAATAAGCTTCTAACGTCAGCCTGTTCAATTAAACTTGGACAAAAAAAAACTGGAAGCCGATTGGTTGCTATGCAGAGCTGCACCAGATTTTGCACATTGCAGTTTTAGTAAACCAACCCCACGGTTTCTAAAACAGAATGCAGTCCATTTTCTAACTCCTAATGCTGGCCATACACTATACGAAAAATGGGCCGAAATTCAGTCATTTAGGCAGTTTGTTTGTTTTTCGGCCACTTAATAGGCACAAAAAAAAAAAAAAAAAAAAAAAAAAAAAAAAAAAAAAAGAAGAAGAAGAAGATAATCGTAGGGACGTTTGAGCCGAAAAAATGATGGACAAGTTTGGAAATTTTCTGCCGAACGAACGATAAATTAAAAAGTTAATGTGTTTCCCATCTGAGCTGTCTGCACTAGGTATATGTAAAAAAAACACAAACAAAAATTGTATTCATTTATGTCCACTGAACGATTTATCGGTCATTACATGATGGCACTATCGTTTGCGCTCACGGCTGAATGTTATTTTTTCAAAAATGGGTTCGGCTGATTTTTTTATTTTTTTTATAGTGTATGGCCCGCATAAGTCATCAACAGCTAGAGAGGGTAGTTTCCAAAGCTGATCACACATTCATGAATCAGTTCTCCTCTAACCCTCCCACAATATGGAGTTATTGTTCATTGTGAATATTTGAAATGTAATAAGCTACATTCAATGCTTTATATAAAATCCTTCCTGTTCCTGGTCTACCAAGTTAACTTTAAAAACAATTCTGAAGGTTAAAGTGTATTTTAAATACCAAGTGATCAAACTGTAGGTTTGGGCTCCAATTCTAGAGTACTTAAATTGTTAATTATATTACAGAATGGTTCAGTTAAATGTATTCTGGCGATTCCAAAACAATGGCAAAATGACAGTTGGCAAAATGACAGTTGGAGTTTACAATGGGGATCCTGGTATGACTAAAAATGAGCTGTTCTGTTTGAATTCATACTACTTGTCAAAGAACATAGACCGATCACTAAAACAGATCTTGGAGCTCAGCCACAACTAAAGAATAAAAACGTGTCCTTTTTTGGAATGTTACAATGCTTTTTTTTTTACTAGCAAATTAATACATTCACAATGGGGTCACACATGCCTATATTGCTTTCCATGATCTTGGGGCCGGATCACACTAGAAAACTCACAGAAACGCGATGCGCAAGTTAGTGTGGTGCGCACCACACCAAAAAGTAGTGCATGCACTACTTTACAAAAAGAACTGCAACTGGATCGCATGGTACTTTGGTACCATGCAGTCTGGTGCATGCAAACACACTACATTAGCGACCAGCATTTGAGGATTCATTAACATAACATTGCAGTAAGTTATGAACGTGGTGCAGTAAATGAGCATGAAATGTGGGTTTCCTGCACCACATTCTGGTGCGAACAGGGCTTTAAATCTGATCTCTGGGCTTCTCTGAGGGTGAGCTCCAGTAGATGGAGGACTGAAGGTACCATTAGGATAGATTCAGGATTCCTAGACATATTCTGGAACTAGAAACACAAGGCCTGAAAAAAAAAAAAATGGACAGGGCCGCAAGGCAGGTGGTCGGGCAGAACCCGCAAGGGAGATTATTGCCGCGTACACACGAGCGGACTTTACGGCAGACTTTGCCTGGCAGACGGGATTTCGTCAGACAATTCGATCGTGTGTGGGCTCCATCGGACTTTGTTTTCTCAAAAGTTGGACGGACTTAGATTTGAAACATGTTTTAAATCAATCCGTCGAAATCGAGTCCGGTCGAAAAGTCCACTCGTCTGTATGCTAGTTTGACGGACAAAAAGCCACGCTAGGGCAGTTATTGGCTACTGGCTATGAACTTCCTAGTTTTAGTCCGGTCGTACGTCATCACGTACGAATTCGATGGACTTTGGTGGATTGTGTGTAGGCAAGTCCATTCATTCGGAAAGTCCATCATAAAGTACGTCGAAAAGTCCGCCGGGCAAAGTCTGCCGTAAAGTCCGCTCGTGTGTACGCGGCATAAGGCCTTAAAATGGCTTGTGTTAAACAAAAAACAACCAATGATAGAGGTTACTGCATAAACACTTGCACCATAAAGGTCCCACGCATAAATAGGTTCTGAGAGGATAAAACCAATACAACCGCCCACAGGTCCTTCAGCTTTCACAAATCCACTGGGCAGTAGAAAAGGCTGAAAAGATAAAAAACAGAAAGGACAAATCCTAGTGCAGTAAAACCTTTAATAATGATCTAAATGAACAAAGTATTGCACTCACATCTGGACGAATAAAAACAAAATCAATATGAGATAGGAGAGCCAGGTGTAGCTGCGTAGTCCTCTGTGTCTGACAGTTTCCTCCCACACATGTAGGTAATAACACAGTGAGTGATAATCAACAGCATTCCCGCACCTGTCAGGTACGACTAAGAAAAAAGCTTGGGTGAAGGGAGCAGGATTTAGAACCATCTAGGGTAGTGGTCTCCAAACTGCGGACCTTTGCTCGCCTTTATTCAGCTTTTGGGGAGCCATTTCTCCCACTGACACCAATGATAGGGCACTATTACTTCCACTGATAGAGATGATGGAACAATATTTCTTCCACTGATACCAATGATGGGGCACCAATTTCTCCTCTTACTAAATAAAGGTGCCATGTATTTTCCACTCCCACTGGCCAGTCTAGCCCCCATAAAAGTCTGAAGGACAGTAAACTGGCCCTTTGTTTAAAAAGTTTGAAGACCCCTGCTCTAGGGAATCATGGGCAGGCTGTGCGATAGTTAAAGCTGGCCATGCTAGCAACTTACAAGAGAAAACAAGAGCTGCTCCTCCACATGGCCACCACATAGTACTAAGCTACAGTGTTACCATGACAAACACATTTTGGGGCGTGCCTCCCTCCCCCATATCAATTCCCTTGGCCATTTATCCGCAGGATCCTTAAAACACTGGAATGTTCGCGAACCAATGCCGTAAAAATCCTGTTAAGACAGGGAATGGTTGTAACCACCATATAGACATTTCCCATTTTGAGGGGAACTTCAACAAGAGTTGCTCGCAAAGTGGTTGGAGGAGAAATACAGTACCTTAGTGGGATTAGGCCAATGACTATATGTTCCAGGTTATAGGAGGTAAGAGTACAAGAGCGTGGGACCGTCACTTCAGGGTCCCATGTGACATCACGCCTGGGAAGAAAATCAAGAGTGAGGCTTGGAACGCACACTGGCTTAATGCTGGTAGCGGCAGTGATACCCCATCTCATACACGCTGTATATGCTGGTGCAGGTCTCTAGGCACCAATAAATGTGAGAGTGTAATCTGTTTTATATTGCCAACCAATTTTACATCTAGCTCCCATTTGGTCATCTTATGCATTAGTGACTTTTGGTCCCATTGGTCATCTTATGCATTAAAATTGGAGGAATTATTGGAGTCTTTCCCAGGGGGAACTTTAGCCTCAAAGCAAAAAAAAGCACTTTTTGACCTACCTGTAAAAAAGGGGTAAAACCTCTTTGGTGAGTGCACATCCATATTTTGACTAAAAGCGGTGAAAGAATTTGGAGAATTGCGCTTGAAGATTTTTTTGGTGATGGGATTATATCACACTGAACTATAAGACCCCTTTCACACTGGGGCACTTTGCAGGCACTACAGCGCTAAAAACAGCGCCTGCAAAGCACCCTGAAAAAGCGGCTGCTGTGTCTCCAATGTGAAAGCTCGAGGGCTTTCACACTGGAGCGGTGCGCTGGCAGTATGGTAAAAAAAAAAAGTCCTGCTAGCAGCATCTTTGGAGCGGTGAAGGAGCAGTGTATACACCGCTCCTGCCCATTGAAATCAATGGGGCAACGTGGCAATACCACCAACACAGCTTTGCGGTGGTTTTAACCCTTTTTCTGGCGCTAGCAGGGGCGTAAAACTGCCCCCCCCCCCTAGCGGCCCAATACCACCGCTAAGACGACGGTAAAGCGGCGCTAAAAATAGCGCCGTTTTACTGTCAGAGCCCGTACCGCCCCAGTGTGAAAGAGGCCTAGGGAACCCAGAATGGTAACATTAAAAAAAAAAAACACAACTGATGCAGGTGGCTCTAGGTTTCAACATGTGCATGCCATGTCAACAAGAATGAAATGGTAATCGTAGACTAAAAAGATATACCAGTACACTTAGTCTCCGCATGCACCACACATCCAAAACGGGTAGGGCAACCACCTCATCATCCTCAGTTGTGAAGTTTTAGGGAAATCAGAGATGGACTCTAGAGGAGAGTAGCCATGTTTGCGACCCCTGTGTTTAAAGTCAACTAATGTGGCTGGAAATCTCCCATAAATGCAGACATGTTGCAGAGAATTTCCCCCCTGGAGAAGAACAGGGGCAGGAAGCCACACCTGAAGGAGTTAAAGACTGCGTAAGGTGCTGACTAAGAGCAGGGGACAGTGATCCAGGCCATCAGTTTCAGGACCTCAAGGAGGGACACTGCAAACTGTCCTGAAGGCGGAGGAGAACTGTAAGTGAAAGAGGAAATGGGCTGTACTGTTGGACAAATCTGTGTAAATCTCTCAGTACTGGATGAAGAGAAAATCCTTTTGGCAGGTAAAAAACAGATCTCCCATGTATTTTAGATGTCTGTTTGGAGTTCAGCTTTAAAGTGCAAAGCTAAAACTTTTTAGTTTTGGATAGCGTAGCTAAGAGTAATGCCTCGTACACACACACACACACACACACACACACACACACACACACGATTAGATAATCGGATGATATAAATTGTTTTCGGATTGATTGCACAATAGTATGATCATTAGTAGACAGCTGTCGACAGCCGATCACGACAGTTCGTCCAATATCCGAAGGGACAAACACGAAAACCTTGCTCGGACCATAGCCCATCTTTGGGGTTAAAAGCGCACACTATCAGCCGAAAAGTGCTGCTTAAACAGCGCTAAAGCAATCTGGGCTTTAGCGCTAACGAGGCCCCAGTGTGAAAGGGGTGTAAGGTTTTGTTGCCATTCACAACCTCATTAGGAAATTGTCATCACATTTCCTTGTGTGTAAGAAGAAGAAGATACAACTAACTTTTGCTGCCGGTTCACTTCCTATTTTGTTACTGGGGCAGGTAGCGGACAAAAAAAAAAAAAAAAAAAAAAAAAAATCTTTAAAAGCAAAGCGGTCAGTCAGAACCCTTATTATGAAGATAGACACTAGAAGAGCAAAATACATTCAAATAGTCATATATTACTCATTTATAAAACAGTAAGCAAAGAAAACATGTGAGTCATATCTAAAATTACAGTACATCCAAATGTGTACTTATGCAAAATGATTAGTTTCCCATTAATTTTCCAACAGTTGCTATATTTATTAGCAATGAGACTGAATTGATACTTAAAAACACGTCAAAGGGCATGAAAAACAAATCTAATGTTTCTTTCCAGGAAGTTTGAAAATGCGCCAACAAAATGGCGGTGGTCTCTGGAGCCCATGCATGACTCAGTGTAGCAGTACTCTAGCAGGATAGTGGGCTCAAATAGATTAATGAAAATCTTTTCACGTAATAGAAAAACATGAATACAATCATAAAACACTGCTCGATTTGTTCATGAATGCTTGCCCCTTAGATCAGCAAATGAAGGAAGTTAGTCATTACAGTTTTGGCTACAGAACCCAGCAATGATGACCTAATTGTTCCTGAGTATTAAAAGTCCCATACAAGTCTGACTTGGTTACACCCTGAGTGAAGTACTTTAAATTGCTATGTCCTCAACTTTCACATTAATTGAACTACTGCCAGATAGAAGCCAGCCAGCAGATGCTTTAATCGCCCAACACAGGAGCCTGTTAACAGCCATCTCATATTCAATTGCCACCTTGTTGATCTCTCGCCTTTGCTGAAAAGTATCAGTGTTGGGCATACAAGACTCTGTATAGCTACGCAGAGCCAAGCAGGAATACAACTTTCAGGTTTACATGCTTTTCGTCCTTTAAATTTTCTTCAAAATGAGCTGTAGGCCTATCAAAAAAATTCAATATTGGAAGGAAGCTTAGGAGTTGTACAATAAAGACATACTGCATCTCCTGAGAATTGGAGTAAACGATGAGCAGTTACCAAATTTTGTCTTCTTCTGAAAAGGAGGACAATTGATCTTTTGCTTCAGTTCATTTTGCTCTAGTCTTTCATGCCATGGTTTAGGTAGTCCTGACTGGACCAATAATCTGTCATACAGTTCTAGAAATGAAATTCTTTGGTAAACACTGCTGAGTATTCTTAAAATCTAGATATCTGATCACCAATACAAACAGAGGAGCGATTTTCCCTAATGGGGACACAGCAATAAAAAAAAAAAAAAAAAAAAAAAAAAAAAAACTTGACAGAGGATCTAACACTTCACCACGCTATTTAAAACAAATGAAGAAAAAAAAAATATTTTTGCTTAGAGAGAGATACACCAACAATATATTCATTTGTTATCTGAGCAGGACTGTACTGGCTTGCACAGGGAAAGGGTAACACTGGGAAGGTTTAGGCCTGCTCAGTGGGTACATTGGAAAACCCATTATTTATAAAGCACCATAGGATGGCTGTAATGCACTAAATGGCTCTGTAGGTAAACATTCAATCAATCATTTCACATCATCTGCATTTTTGGATCACAGCCAGGGACAGGATAAGCCTTGGCCTAATACACTACACAATATATATATATATATATATATATATATATATATATATATATATATATATATATATATATATATATATATATAGTCAAAGCCAAGGATCTTTATTGTAATCATAGCCTTGTTCTAGGAAATCTAGGCCATGTGGTAAGTACATTTTCATTCCTGTGCAATGTATTTGCAGTTTAAATAAAGAAAACTCTAACATAAGCACAAAACTAAAAAACGGTGGCATGCTATGGTCTGTTGGCAAGAACACAATTTGAAGCAGTTTCCTATACATCTCATGAAAACATGACAAAAAAAAAAAAAGAAGGGGGGGGGGGGGGGGGTCAAGACTTCAATTTTGCCAGGGGACTGAATTAGGAATAAAAAATTCATCTGCTCACTAAATATAACTGATATTCTAAACTGTAATATTACTCTAATGTACTACTTGAGTACCAAAGATGAGGAACCTTGCTGCTTAAGAAAGGTCCACTGATACTACAAAGATTAGTGGTGAAGTATAAATCCACTCCCATTTTCTTCTATGTTGTGACAGTGCGAGGCCCTGCCACCATGTGAATTTAGGTAAAAAGGACAAAGGATTCTCAAAAAAAAAAAAAAAAGTAGAGAGGCTGCAACGTATTTATTGTGAGCAAAGCAAAACTATACTTTCTCCAGGTTTTGTAATCCCGGTTCGGGGCCTGGAGTTTGAAGGTTGCGAAGTGCCTTGAGTGGGAAGGAACCGTTGCCAAATCCCTGCAGCCTGTATGAGTAAACAGGTGGGCAGAATCATTTTAAACCAGATCTGAGCATAGCTCAGGGCACTTATTGTCATTTGGAGACAGACCCCTGTCAGGAGAGTTGGGTGTTGCTGTCAGAATGTATCCCTTGTGAGGGGGACTTCTTGCCCCAAAAAGGGACTGGGAAAGCTAAGCCATCTACGCAGGCCTGAGATACCAAGATGGTCTGGGAGGCCGAGAAAGCGGAGAATGCTAGCAGGTCCAGAGGACTGGACATCTCTGAAAGAGCGAGCAAACCAAGGGGGGCCCCCCCGAGATCCTCATTTGGAGGTCAGGAGTGGGCCTGTGCTGAGAGGAACTACAGTAAAAGCAGAGTGAGCCTTAAGAGCCAGATGTGTTAGTATTTTTCGTTATTTGTGTTTGCTGGAAAAAAAAACCCTGCATGGGCAATCTATTTGTGTTGGACTTTAACTTTGCATTTAATTTAATAAAAGTGGGCTGCCAAGCACTTAACTATAGTTGCGGTCTGACGTGGATTAACTTGACAAAACGCGTCTACAATGTCTAGACTCCAGGTGCTATGTGCAGGCAGCTCACTGAAGTCTATGAGGACACATATACGGTATACAGGTAGGGTTGCCACCTCATGCCTTTAAAACTGAACACATATTAAATTACACAGGTTCTGTGGCTGATTAAAGAGGTAATTAAACTCACTTGGTGCCTTTGCTGAATTAAATTAGCCTCAGAACCTGTGTAATTCATATGTGTTCAGGTTTAAAGGGAGGAGGTGGCAACCCTATATACAGGCCTCAGCACCCGTGTAAATGAGGCCTTACCCAGTGTATACTGAACTGGAGACTACGCCAGAACTCCACAAAAATGCCAACCCTGGAGGCACACTGTCTATGTTCAGGATCGGTTAGATGCTATATTCATATGTAAACAGATGAATTGCGAACTGCAACTGTCACACAGTTTGCAGCATCATTTAGCACCGCTGGCAAGAATCTACGGATTCTTGCCATAGCCGCCCCTGAGTGGCCATGTTATGCCATATTCCCATGGCCAGAGACAGAAAAATAATAAATAAACACAACCACAACATACAACATTTGCCCTTTCACACTGTTCAGTTTTTGACCCACATTTGTTCAGCTTAAAAGGAGAAGTATGGGAATCCAGTTTTTTGCAGATTTATACTTACCTAGGTGGATGCAGCATCGGTCCAATGCTGCATCTGTTCCCCGCCGCCTCTGCACTGAGAACAGAGCCACCGCCGATGGCTCGGTCCTCACTGCTCCCCAACTGTCAATCAGCAGCTCTCCTGCTCTGCTCCTCCACGCTCATTGGAGCTCTGAGCTATGGAGGGGCGGGGAGCGGCCATCTCAGCGGCTCACTGAGAGGCTGAGACAGCCATCAGTCCAGGCACCTGGCAGATCCAGACTTCCAGGGTCAGGATGGCGCTGTGCCTGGACTGATCTTTGGGACGTCAGCAGAGAGCGGACTTCAGAACTCGCTCTGCTGAAAATGGGTCACAGGAGGAGTGCAAAAAGAATTGCGCTCCTGTGACCCAAAGCAGAAGTCCAGCCAAACGAGCTCAGGCTGGACTTCTTTTAAAAAGGGACCTTTCACACTTGTTTGTTTGAGCTTTTGATGCTTTTCCATTGACTTATAATGGAAAGTTCTTTTGGAAAACTGCATCAAAAAAGGTGCAGCATGCAGGACTTTTCAAAGCACACCTGACGTGAAGAGTTCCATAGGATTTAAAGCAATACATGTTCATGCATTTTCTGAAAGGGCCTCTCTTTTTTTATACAGTCTTTATGAATAACATAATCTGTGGTTACACAGATCAATGACCATTTTAAAGAATTTGCAAAGCATATACTTAAGTACATTCTGTTTGCTACCAAGTATTCGTAAAACAGGAGTAGCTTTACGTGACACTTTAATACATTTTTAACATGCCAACAACGAAACCAAAAAAGGATCTGACATATGGGAATAGAAATGATAAGAACGCTGCAACTAAGGAAAACAATTTAGTGTTGCGTTTCATTGCTGTTGGTCCTGTGACAAGCACACTAAGTAGTAATTTCATGAGTCAGCAACCAGTATTTTATTTATATCATACCTGCTGTGTACAAGGTGTGACTGACTGGGTGCGACATAAATGTTGTCCTCTTTTATGGACGCCTGTTGCCTTGAGGAATAATGAATCACATTACGCAGGTCAGAATTAATAGAACTCATACGCTCACACCTTTCAGTAAACTAGCTGAAAAGGGTTAATGTGACAGCTTAGAAAAGAAAATGCGTTTGAACTATTCTGGCATACCATTGCATGCAAACTACAATATACAATAATGTAAAGTTTACCTGAAAGTATACACCGCTCAAAACTGAAACCAAGGCTTTGAAATAGATATGACATTCTTAACCTCTTAAGGACCAAGCCTCTTTTTGAGATTTGCTGTTTACAAGTTAAAAACAGGTTTTTTTTTGCTAGAGAATTACTTAGAACCCCCAAAACATTATACATTTTTTTTCTAACACCTTAGAGAATAAAATGGCGGTCGTTGCAACACTTTGTCACACCATATTTGCGCAGCGGTCTTACAAGCGCACTTTTTTTTTGGAAAAAAACACATTTTAATTAAAAAATAAGACAACAGTAAAGTTAGACCAATTTGTTTTTTATACTGTGAAAGATAATGTTGTTACGCCGAGTAAATTGATACCCAACATGTCACGCTTCAAAATTACGCCTTTTACCCTTAAAAATCTCCATAGGCAACGTTTAAAAAAAATTCTACAGGTTGCATATTTTCAGTTACTGAGGAGGACTAGGGCTAGAATTATTTTCCTCGCTCTACCGATCGTGGCGATACCTCACATGTGTGGTTTGAGCACAGTTTTCATATGCGGGTGCTACTCACCTACGCCTTCGATTCTGAACACGAGCGCGGCTGGACAAGGCGCGTTTAAAAAAAAAAAAAATTTCTTCTTTAGTTTACCTTTTTTTTTTTTACACTCTTTTTAAAACAAAAAAAAAAAAAATTGTGTCACTTTTATTCCTATTACAAGGGATGATTGTAATAGAAAAAAAAAAATAAGCATGACAGGACCTCTTAAATAGGAGATCTGGGGTCAAAAAGATGCAAAAAAAGAAAAAAAAAAAAAAAGCCCTTTAAGAGCTATGGGCAGAAGTGATGTTTTGACGTCGCTGCCACCCTGCAATGGTATGGAGACGGGTGGGGGCCATCTTCCCCTCACTCGTCTCCATACCCAGCAATGGACAACATCCAATCGCCTCTGCCGATGGCTTCGGAAACCGGAGCGCGGCGGGAGGGGGCCCCCTCCCACCGCCGATAAAAGTGATCTTGTGGCGAATCCGCCGCAGAGACCACTCTTAGCGGAAAGCCGGCCGAAGAAGAGGATACCGGGGTTATGGCAGCTAGCTGCTGCCATAACAATGATATTCCTCTTCAAAGTTAGGACTAGAGGTCAACCAATATAGGTTTTTCTCTGGCCGATGCCGAGATTTAGAAAATCGGCCGGCCAATGAATAATGCCGATTTTTGTGGCCGATATTTTAAGCCGATTTTTCTTCTTTTGGCAGGTGGCACTGGTTGCCACTGGTAGATGTCACTGGTAGGTGGCATTGGTTGGCACTGGCAGGTGGCACTGATTGGCACTGGCAGGTTTCACACTGAGCCAATGTCAGTTTCAGTTACACTATATGTAACTGAATGCAGAGACCAGCTGTCAGAATTCAGCGGGATGTCAGGGGTGGGCGGGACCCTGCAGCTATCAAACACCAGCCAATGATTGGGCTGCTTAAAAAAAGTGGGCAGGGCCACATATACGTAGCGGCCCGCCTAGATCCCATCCCATTGGCTGGTGTTTGATATCTGGGTCCCGCCCACCCCCGACATCACGCTGAATACTGACAGCTCCTCTCTGCATTCAGTTTGCAAATCAGTTTCACAGACTGAGCACAGAGCCGCTCGGTGTGTGAAATTGTCAGTGGAGTGTGGGGAAGGGAGGTAATCGGCCGATTTTTGCACAAATTAAAAAAAAAAAAAAAAAAAAAAAAAAAAAAACGGTCGATGCCGATTTCTTAAAAAAGGCCGAATATCGGCTGATGTATCGGTCGACCTCCAGTTAGGACATATATCGGCGCACAGCGGTCCGTAAGTGGTTAAATTTAGCTTTTCACCCAGACATGTCCGTTATCTAATGAGCTCTTACCTTGCACCTTGTTCGAATAGCACTATTAAAACATGTATGTTACGTATACAGTATGTATCATGGCTGCATCATGTATGCTTTGGGGGAAAAAATAAAAAGGAAGAACACACACACACCTCTTTTTGGGCCTTATGTACACTGAGTGTTTAGCCCCTGTCCATGAAATTAAGCCCACGTTCACATTGGCCCGATTTAACATGTCAAATGGCAAGCCAAATCGGAGACTTCTGCCAGCAATGACACTTTGCGGTGCCGCACAGATTCCCAACAGTAGTTTCTGCACTTCTTTTGGCGACTTTGGGGACAACTTCAATAGACATCTGTGCATGAACCCGGACATATGTCTGTCAAATCGTCCCCAAAGTCGAACTGAAATGGCGGTTTGAAATCATGCGCGTTCAGCTGTGAACGTGGGCTAAGACATTTTTGTGCAAGCAGAAAGCACAGGTGCACCACCCAGCCCTGATGCCAGCAGTCCATAAAAATCTATGAGAGGCTGAAAGCTGCAGCAGCTGAATGGCGCGCCAAGTGGTACGAACATTTAGGGCAGTATGCTCGGAAATCAAGACGTATACACTCCGGGGCATTGTTCTCTGGGTGCATACTGCCCTAAACCTTAACATCACTGTCCAGTCCCATTGGCTGCAGCAGCTTTTAGCCTTTGGGGCCTGTTCACACCTGAAGTGCAGGGAAAGCATTGCCCTTGTTAGACACATTTGGCATGAATTAATGCATCTAGGGAACGCATGATTGTTGTCACCACCAAACCGCACGGTACCGCAGTACCATGCGGTTTATGCAGCGCAATTTTAACCCCTTGGCGCCTCTTGGCCCTTTAAGTGTTTTCCAATGCCGGTAGGCGGGGTCTATGATCATGTGACCACCGTGATTGATCATCACATGATCGGAAAGCTTCTGATAGCATCGCGAGCTTTCCGTTAGCTGCCGATAACATTGCCGGTAGCGCTCTCTCGGAACAGCAATGTAGTATGCAAATATGCGGCTACATGGCGCCAAGGGCCACCTGCCGAGAAACTTCGTATTTGCGTGCCATCAGCACCAACAGGTTACGTCATGCCTGCCTTACTTTTTGCACATTATCGTGTCTTTGGCATCTAACCGAATTGAATGGGCCGGAACACACACCTTCTGGTGTGAATCAGCCTTCTGCAGAGTGCCGGCAGCAAACCTGGATAGTGTGCCTTCCACCCTCACAAAATGCTGTAATATATTGCACAGGGGCTAAATGCCCAATGTGCATGAGGCCTACAGGATACATGTCACATACATTTATATTTAAAAAAAAAAAATTAATAAGAATAATAATAAGAATAATAAGAATAATAATATAGGTTATCAAGTCTAGACACACAAAATTTATCTTCAACTATTTAAGTATATATAATGTTCCAGTGCTAAATATCCTTTGTATACTCGCATATAGGTTATGCTTCCAGTTGGACAGCTGGCTTCACCAACATCCTGTAATTTCATCATTACTTCCCAAAATTCCCTTGTCATGGCAACCTGCTAACGGTTATTTTTATTGCACACATGTAAACATGAATGGCACTTACGTTTTCCGTTGCTGCAGTCTGCTTTTTTCATCAATACATTCCAACTGTTACCTATGAGAGTTGAAAGCAGTGACACGTACCAGTACTCTTAATAGAAATTCTCTGGGAACGTATCGATAATTGCATCAGAGTAAAGGCTGGAGATAAACCATATCCTAATTCAAAAGTAATACATTCACATCAATTACTTAATGGCCCTGTAATTTATTTTTGTTTTTTACTGTGTTTTTCTGCCTCCTTGTAGCATCTTCCACAGGTTCCAAACTTCTCCTTGTTTCAAACGAAAAATTGGGCTAACATTACTGTTCATCTTTTATTTATTTTTGTATTCATTGAAGTAGAATTCTTGCTTAAAAAAAAAAAAAAAAAGTGTTTGAAAAAAGACCGCTGCGCAAATACAGTGTGACATAAAATATTGCAACAATCTCCATTTTATTTTCTAGGGTCTCCAGACCGAAGATTTATTTTACAGACCGAAGATCATTCCTTTGATCTAAAACAGGGGTGTCCAAACTTTTTTCAAAGAGGGCCAGATTTGATGAAGTGAACATGCGTGAGGGCCGACCATTTTGCCTGACATTCTTTGAACCATTAAAATTCGGTCTAAGTGTGTTTGTCTGAGCACTAAATACACTGCCCAACAAGAATTCTCTTGCCTTTGTGGCTGTGTGTGGTGAAGAGATGAGCTCGGGCGTGTTATTTGGCTATACAATATTTATCAGCGTATAACACGCACCTTCACTTTAAGAGGGAAGTTTCAGGAAAAAAAAAAAAAAAATCTTAACATTTTAAATAAAGAACTGTGAAGCAAAATAAGGGTCAGTGGCTATCTCTGCAGCCTCACCGTTGCCATGAATGCATACTCACCATTGCCATCAGTGTAGCCCGATTCATGCCCATCTGCAGCCTTGGAGGAGACAGGGAGGGGGCGGGACAAGCATCAACAGATTACATACAGGAAAACTGTTTTCTCTGCGACCTCTCTAATACAAAGTCCCGCCTCCTATGATGGACAGAATAGTTGTCCAATGGCAGCGCAGGAGATGGGACTTCCTTTTACAGAGGCTGCCATGTAAACAGGAAATGCTCCTGTATGTACAGCACTCGTCCCGCCCCCTCCAAGTCAGCCAGCATCCCTGAGCGCCGGGGGCCATAATATATAAATTATATATATATATATATATTTATATATTATGGCCCCCGGCGCTCAGGGATTTGTTGGGAGACACAAAAGATACGTGTCCAAATTACCAGGCAGGCCATTCGAAACTGGAACGTGGGCCGGACTTTGGACATGTATGATCTAAAAGAACCAAAAAATATTGTTTCTCTTTATCGCTGTTGACAAAACATTTGCTGGCTACGTTTTTTCTTTTTTTTTTCTTTTGACAGCTTTGCTTGGTTCTGCACTTGTGTAACATAAAAATCGGTGAAATGCTGTAATAAGATCGTGAGGGGGGTTGAAATCGCGATAACGATTTTTTCATGCTTAATTGTTAGCTCTAAGCTGCACCGATACTTTTTTTAAAAATATTCTTTTACGAGTACCAAACACTTTTTTTTTTAGGACTCGCCGATACCAATTACCGATATCTACCACAATGATTTTGTTTATACTTCAGCTGTCATCAATAGTACAAAGCATTGAAAAGTTAAATTACAGATTAAATACATTTTTTTTTTGTTAATTTTGCACTTTTTTCAATGTGAAACATGTAAAAAAAGTGTGTGTGTGTATATATATACATATATATATATATACACACACACACATACATTATATATATATATATATATATATATATATATATATATATATATATATATATATATATATATATATATATATATATATATATATATATATATATATATATATATATATATATATATATATATACACACACATACACACACATATATATATATATATATATATACACACATACATATATATATACACACATACACACACACACACACACTAACTATATATATATTTTTTTTTTTCCACATGCACACACACCTAATTTTAATTATTAATAATAAATTAAACAAAAATTAGTAAAAAAGAAGGTCTTTAGCATCTTGTTTAACCCATTTGCTTTTTTCTCTGAAGGAAGAAAGCTCCTATCACAGTTTCTAAGATCACTGGGTGACATGCCAGCTGGAGACTTGCCAGACCCGAGGTTCACTTGGCTGTCCTCGCCCTGCTAGATCTAATCACCAGACTGGTGCACCTGGAGTGTTTTGTTTTTATTACCAGCATGCATCGTATCAGTGTAATGTGAAAGCAGATTGCCTGACCTGTAGGAGTATTCTAGTACACTGCCCAGTATGTTACAAGGAATGTCTGTTACTAGAATAGTCTGAAGATTCAATCAAAGAAGAATTCCAGTATACTTAAGCGGACCTTCAGTCATTTAATACCATATACAGCCCGCTAACTGTTTGTCTGGTCATTAGCCTAGGCTTATGACATCATAGCACAGCTTTCTCTAGTGAGAGTTTGTCAGGAAGATGGGGGGGCGGGGGGGGGATTAGTCATGAGGGCCAATGGGAGCTACAGAGCTGGAGGTGTGCTTCTGAGTCTGTAAATCCAGGAGGTGAATAGGCAGCTGCTTCAGCTGCCCACAGTTAAAATGGTTGCAGCCAGACTCAGTGGAGAGAGATTTCTGCAGCATATATGGAAAGTACAGAATTACAGTGTATATATATATATATATATATATATATATATATATATATATATATATATATATATATATATATATATATATATATATATATATAAAATATGCAAAGTGGTTGGAGGGAAGCTTCAGAATGGCAAAGATGTTTTTATTACAAATCACGTGAGCAGACTGCAGTTCCTCTTTAATTACAAACAGAAATGGTATACAGCAAATTTTAAAGCTCAGTTGAAAAAACAAACACACAAAAAAACAGTTTCTGATTTTTGAAAATTTGCAGAATGTTACCTATGTATGGCCTGCATTAGGGTGTGTCCACTCTGTATGGAAGAGCAACATAGACAGGTTGGACAGGCGCATTGTTAATCTGGGGAGAGAGTAATGTTATACAGGCCATAGAAGAATGAAAATGGCGCACGTGATGCTTATGACATCATTTGTTTAGTTTTTTCAAACAAAATCCAACATGTTGGGACAGGCACTTTCGTTTGCGACATGAAAAAAAAAAAAAAGCCTGTCGTGGCGGGTACACTAATGATGAAAAACGAACAACCAAGAATTTTCGTTCGTTTTTTACTTGTGTATGACCTGCCTAAAGCTCCATTCACACATTGGCATTTTGAATAATTGGGCGGAATCGCTGCAATTCTGCCCGCGATTTTAAAACACGCTGTTAAAATGTCAAATTGCACGTCAGCGTGTTCGGGTGCCATTCATTTCAATGTCACAGCGTGATTCAGCAGCGGGAAATCGCACTGCAATCATGCAAACCAAATCGCAGTGCGACAATCGCACCACTTTTTTTTCTAGGTGCTAACCAATGGCAACTAAACACGTTGACATTTTAACAGCGCATTTTGAATCACGGGCAGAATCGTTGCCAATGTGTGAACGGAGCCTTAGAAAGGAAATGTGTTACTGGTCAGATCACCAGGTGGAAATAAAGGGGAATAAAAAAGAAAACTAATGCAGCTTCCATATTTCAGAATCTGTAAACACTGCAACATATCCTTTTTTTTGTCTTGTGTTTAATGCCACTTTAATATGTATTTAGACATCACTTTTCTTTTTTATTTGCCACATTTTTACGGATGTTCATGTTTACGATAACCAACATTCACTTGAACTTGTATGCAATACAGCACAGTTGTGGAGATTTACAGAAGGTCGGAATATCCCGAAGATGTCAGATTGTTAGGAAGTAGAAGCCACAAGTTATTATTAAATAGAGACTAACCACACGTGGGATGATTTGTGCAAAAAATGTTTGTCTTGACAAGGATGCTGACTTGTAAATCTTGCCCAGTTAATATCCACCTAAAATAATACACATCAGACTAATGTCAGTTTATTTCATCTGCTTTAGGAGCTGAGCTCAAACTTCAAGGCCAGCTTAGTAATCACTACAGGACCCTTCTATATGAATCCTTGCATTGTTTATTGATGCAAATGCTGTAAACATAACATAAAGAGCCTTTGTATGTCAAACCTAGGAAAGCAATGAGACGGACTGGAAATATTTGTCTGTTTATTCAGCGTTAGACTCGCTATAGTGACACATCAGGGTCACCACAGTATAGGACATGTCAGGTCTTCAAATGCATATAATAGGGTTGCACCGATACTAAGCAAAAAAAAAAAAAAGTAAAAGTAAAAAAGCAATTATCAGTTGTTAGGCCTGGTTCACACCTTTGCATTTTTAGTGCCGTTTGCATTTTGCACTACAATCCATTTAAAATGATTTCCTATGGGACACGTTCTGTAGTGCATATCTGCAAAAAGCACTAAAAATGCATAGGTGTGAACCAGGCCTTAAAGTGGTTGTAAACTGTTTTGTTTCTTGGGTAAGCCTAGAATAAGTAGTGGAAATATCGCCTAAACGTGCGCCGTTTAGGAGATAATTTCACTTGTAGTGCGGCGAGGTCATCGGCGCATGCACTGTGAAGAAACGGACCTCCGTGCCGTTTCTTCCCCCAGCGTGCGTCGTGGATGACAGCTCCTGCACACATGCCCAGGAGTGACGTCACGCGGTTCTGGCCAGTCACAGAGCTGGAGTCCGTGGCCCAGGGAAGGAGGAGGGGTGAAGATGGATGCAGCCTGCACAGGGGACAGCGCGGGCTTCGTTTGCAGGTAAGTGTCACATAATCAGCTAGTATGCATTGCACACTAGCCCATTATGCTTTTTATTTGCAGGGAGCAAAACCCATCAGGGTTTACTTCCTCTTTAAGGAGCGGGGCCGTCACATTCTTCACAACCAATGAACTCATTCAGCTGTCAGTAGGGTTCCCTTGTTGACAGCTGAAGTGTAAACAAAGTCCCAACAATTGGAGTTCTCCAAAAAAAAAAAAAAAAAAGCAGCCGGTCAATGTTTAGCAACAACAACCGCTGAAACAGAGATAAAAAGAAAGATTCTTTGCTTTTGTATCGGTTTCTTCACCTACAGATCAAAAAGGGATGAACTCTGCAGTTAAAGTCAGTTTAAAGCAACCAGTCAAGTACATTTTTTTTTCTTCTTATTTACCACTTCAGCCCCGGAAGAATTTGCCCCCTTAATGACCAGAGCATTTTTTGCATTACAGCACTGCGTCGTTTAACTGACAATTGTGCGGCCGTGCGACGTTGTACCCAAACATTTTTTTTCCCCACAAAACCGCTTTCTTTTGGTGGTATTTGATCACCACTGCGGTTTTTAATTTTTTGCGCTATAAAAAAAAAAAAAAAAAAAAAAAAAAAAAAGAAGGGGGAGCGACAATTTTGAAAAAAAAAAAAAAATATATATATATTTTTAACTTTTTGCTAGAATAAATAAACCCCCCCCCAAAAAAAAAAAAATATATAAAATATATATATATATATATAAAAAAAAAAAGAAAGAATTTCTTCCTTAGTTTAGGCTGATATGTATTCTACATATTTTTGTTAAAAAATAAAAATAAATGCAATAAGCGTATATTGATTGTTTTGCGCAAGTTTTTTGTTTTTTTTTTACTAGTAATGGCTGCAATCTTTATTGGAACTGCGACATTGTGGCAGACAGTTCGGACACTTGAGACATTTTTGGAACCAATGAAATTTATACAGTGCTAAAAATAGCCACTGATCACTGTATAGATGTCACTGGCAGGGAAAGGGTTAACACTAGGGGGCAATCAAGGGGTTAAATGTGTCCCCTAGGGAACTGTGGGGGGATGGGACTGCCTGAAGGAGGAGACATATCACTGTTCATACTTAGTACCGTATGAACAACAGATGTGTCTCCTCAAACCACTTCATTTGTAAATAACTTTTCAATGCTTTGAACTATTGCTGACAGCTGAATTGTAAACAAACAATTGCGGTAAGTATTGATAATTTGAATCGGTGAGTACTAAAAAAAAAAAAAAAAAAAAAAAAAAAAAAAAAATGGCATCGGTACATCCCTAGTATATATCTATGAACTATGTAGTAGGCGCTTGTCTTGTAGCTCTAGGTTGATTTCCATAAAGAATACCTTCTCATCAGTCAATAACCCAATCAACGTTCCCATGAGATTTCAGCTCTACCTGAGATTGTTCTGTATATGTCATTGGAAATCTGAATGTGGAATGACCATTTTCTAAGACGTCAGACTACATACTATATGTAGTGAGACTTGTAAATGTGAGGCCTGGTGGTCCTAAAATGTCATATTATTTGGCATCAGAATAGAAGCAATATTGGGACCTGAATAAAGTTTCATTTAAGTATAACTGAAGGCAAAATTGGTTTGTCACTTTGGTTATGGTAGGATTTCGCCAGATTTGTCCTATCTGGCAGACTTCCCTTCATTTCCTGTCCTATAAATGGAAAAGGAAGAGAGAGAAATCCCTGGTAGTCACCAGAACTAGTTTACCCCATTGGCAGTTCCAGTTCTGGTGACTACTCACAATGTGGGATTTCACTTTCAGTGATAACGGACACCATGACAAGTAATGAAGGTCCCAATGAGGACACAGACCGCAACAAACACCTGATATGTGTTCTTGTATCTCCCCATTCCATCTAAAACCAAAAGGTTTTGTCTTCAGCTATACTTTAATCACTTGTCAACCAACATCAGTACATTTGCTGCTGACGGGCGGTTCCCCCAGGTACCGTGATGTGCCCATAAGTGGCTGTGCACATACGCACCTGCCCTGGGGTGCGCAGCGGCACACCCTGCAACAGCTGTGTCCGGTTGATTGCGGCATTTTAGGGCCTCAAGAAATGATAGGCCATCAGTACATCAGGACCGATCAATTGTCAAATATATACACCATAGTTTGTAGACTTTGTAACTTTCACACAGATTTAGGCTACTTTCAGTGAGGCGCTTTACAGGCGTTTCAGCACTAAAAATAGCGCCTGCACTCCAGTGTGAAAGCCTGAGTGCTTTCACACTGAAGCCGTGCGCTTGCGGGACGTAAAAAAAAAAAAAAAAAGAAAAAAAAAAAAAAAAAGAAAAGTCCTGCAAGCAGTATCTTTGGGGCGATTTAGGAGAGGTGTATACACTGCTCCTAAAGCACCCCTGCCCATTGAAATAAATGGGCAGCACCGCCGAAGCGCCTAAGCGATTCAGCAGCGGCGCTTTGCGGGCGCTATTAACCCCTTCATTGGCCACTAGCGGGGGTTAAAAGCTCCCCGCTAGCGGCCAAAAAGCGGCGCTAAAAAGAGGGTAAAGCGCCGCTAAAAATAGCGGCGCTTTATTGCCGATGCTCCTCCCACCCCAGTGTGAAAGTGCCCTAAATAATATACACCGATTTAGAAATGTAGCAGAATACATTTTGGTCTAAATTTTTGAAGATTTGTTTGCTAAATTTTACAACAGAAAAGAAAAACATTTGTTTTGTTTTCAAAATTTCTGTATTTTTTTTTTCCATTTATATAGCAAAAAAATAAAAACCCAGTGGTGATTAAATATCACAAAAAGAAAAGTTCTATTTGTGTGGAAAATTACATAAAATTACATTTGAGTTCAGTGTTGCATGACTGTGCAATTGCCAGTTACAGTAGCGCAGTGCAGAATAGCATAAAATGCCCTAGTCATGGAGGGGGTAAAACTTTTCAGAGGTCAAGTGGTTAAAGGGCAAGTTCACCTTGTCACAAAAAAAATTTAAAATTAAAATATGTGAACTAGCTCCAAATATCCATGGCCATCCCTTCTCACCCCAATGCACATAGTGGCTGTGATGTCCCATGCTCTGGTGTAGCCCTCCGTACACCATAGAACGTAATACATAGCCTGGAGTAAAAAGCCATCATAATGCTTGCAATGGCAAGAGACCGCGAGGCCAATGAGAAGCGCTTCATTCTTCTGGGACATCTTACTGGAAGAAGCAACCTCAGATATTCTCATTGGTCAACATGGTCACGTGGCTGTGCTGACCCAACGAGTGCCTGCCGTTGTGAGCCTTATGATATATACAAACTCTAGGGCTGTGTACAGACCACTACAATCAAGAGAATGGGGTGTTAAAACCGCTAATGTGCAATAGGATTCGAAGGGATGACCAGGATATTTGGAGTTCATTCACCTTTTCACTTGTTTGTGAAAAAAGGTGAACTTACCCTTAAGGCCCGCCATACACAGTTTTGAATCTCAGGCGGTTCAGCAGAAACCAGCTGAGATTCAAACCATTAATGGGCAGGCTGAATGTACAAATCAAATGATAAACTTGGGTACAACTAGCCTGCGGATTTGTTTCCAAATATCGCAAGCAGCTGCTATAGCCACTAGCGATAATCTTCTCCCGGCAGGAGGGGGGGTGTGGGGGAAGATGCCATCCCCACCAGGAGAAGACATTTGCGGTAGGGACTCCCCCATCAACACTATCTGTGTTGATGGGGGAATCGAGCGGGTCTCTTTCCTGCCCGTGGTTGCAGGAAATAAATTTGCATGGACTGCCTAAGGAGCGGTTCACACTGCTGGGACCCCATTGTCATGTGACTTCCAGCGCAACTATGCAGTGTGACTTGCCACTTTCAAGCAACATTAGAGTCTATGGGACTGTAAGTTGCATCAAAGTAGTGCAGGAACCTTTTTAAAGTCTGTGACTTGAGTTGCATTGATTGGAATGGCCGCAATTGAAATAAATGAGTTTTCACTGGTCATGCGACTTTGTGTCACAAGAAGTCGCAGCAGTGTAAACTAGGGCTTTAAAGAAAAAAATATAATTGCCAGCAGTATTTGGATTGCGGAGTGTGAATGCTCTTTATATAAATGCTGCACAGAGCTTCTTCAAATTATGCCCAGACAGTTGTGTTTTTGTGCAAGACCTGTAAAAGGTTTCAGGAGTCGGAGACCTTAGAATCCCCCATAAGACTACAGTTCATCTCTGTTTTGCTATGGTCTAAGTGCCTTTGTTCACTGAGGTTGTCTGAGGTTAGTGCTGGTAAAAAAAAAAAAAAAAAAAAAAAAAAAAAAAAAAAAAGACAGTTAAAACTGACATTGAGGCAACTGCCCTTGTATTGATCTTTTATGCAGACCTAACACCACTCAGTCCAGCACTAATAAAATTCTGCCTTTAATAATGGAACCACATCATGCATATTTAAAAATAGTTTCTCTATTCATTGTAGAGTAAGCTGCATTAGACAACGTTGCATTACCATCATGTCTCAGGAAGACATCTAAAGCGCACTGTGTCTGATCTTTCAATGTATTATTGTATTAATGGAATTTCCAATACACGGAAAAGACATCCATGTCTTATGCGCACTGTATATAAAACACTCAACCATATTCTAAGAGGGATCAATAAAGTCTCCATAGTTATTGGATATTTCCCCCCAAAAAAAAAAAAATTAAAAAAAAAAAAAATGGGCTTATTGGCTACAAATGTTATTCTGTGGCTGAACATAGCCAATTCAAGTGAATAGGGCTGCGCTGTAACCCTCTGGTGGCTGCACCCCCAACCCCCCCCCCCCCCCTTTATCCCTTTTGAACCCACTTTCTCTCCTAGGGTGACAACCATGCAGATCAGCATTGCCCCCCTAGAAGAGGGAGTGTGTTAGGGCTGCATAATACTGCTAGAACTACAGAACACCTTCCTCTCTTCTCCATAGCAGGGGGAGGTAAATTGTAGTCCACAGAGTTAGCTAGGAACAATGCTAACTTTTAACAGTCCAGGGGCAGAAAGCATAGAAAGTTATGAAGATTTCTGGCTGGATGTACAGCCACTTGTTTTTGCACTTCTCAAACAGATATAATGAAAGCTTTTCAATATATATGACAGACCATAAGGGATTAAATAATCACTGTATTGTGGGAGTTTATATACAGTGCCTTAAAAAAGTATTCATACCCCCTTGAAAATGTTCCACATTTTGTCTCGTTACAAACAAAACCTTAAATGTTTTTTTGGGGATTTTATGTGATGGACCAACACAAAGTGGCACATAATTGTGAAGTGGAAGGAAAATAATAAATGTTTTTTCACATTTTTTTACAAATAAATAACTGAAAAGCATGGCGTGCATTATTGGTATTTAGCCCCCTTTATTCTGATACTGCTAACTAGTGAAACCAATTGCCTTTAGAAGTCACCTAGTAAATAGAGTTCACCTGTGTGTAATTTTATCGCAGTATAAAATGCAGCTGTTCTGCAGAGGTTTGTTAGAGAACCTCAGTGAACAAACAGCATCATGAAGGCCAAAGAACACACCAGACAGGTCAGGGATAAAGTTGTGGGGGAAGTTAAAAGCAGGGTTAGGTATAAAAAATAAAAAAAATAAAAAAACTGAGCACATCATCCGAAAATGGTAAGAGTATGGCACAACTGCAAACCTACCAAGACATGGCCGTCCACCTAAACTGACAGGCCAGGCATGGAGAGCATCAATCAGAGAAGCAGCTAAGAGGCCCATGGTAACTCTGGAGGAGCTGCAGAGAACCACAGCTCAGGTGGGAGAATCTGTCCACAGGACAACTATTAGTCGTGCTCTCCACAAATCTGGCCTTTATGGAAGTGTGGCAAGAAGAAAGCCAAGGTTGAAAGAAACCCATAAGAAATCCCGTTTGCAGTTTGCCAGAAGCCATGTGGGGGACACAGCAAACACGTGGAAGAAGATGCTCTGGTCAGATGAGACCAAAATTGAACTTTTTGGACTAAAAAGCAAAACGCTATGTGTGGCGGAAAACTAACACTGCACATCACCCTGAACACACCATCTCCAACGTGAAACATGGTGGTGGTAGCATCATGTTGTGGGGATGCTTTTCTTCAGCAGGGACAGGGAAGCTGGTCAGAGTTAATGGGAAGATGGATGGAGCCAAATACAGGGCAATCTTAGAAGATAACCTGTTAGAGTCTACAAAAGACTTGGAGACTGGGTCGGAGGTTCACCTTTCAGCAGGACAACGACCCTAAACATACAGCCACAGCTACAATGAAATGGTTTAGATCAAAGCATAGTCATGTGTTAGAATGACCCAGTCAAAGTCCAGACCTAAATCCAATTGAGATTCTGTGGAAAGACTTGAAAATTGCTGTGCTCTCCTTTTTTCCCCATAGCAGCCATTGATGTAGAGGTATTCTTTGCAGCATGAGATGGTGCATTGTCATGCATGAAGACGATTTTATTACAGAAAGCATAGTTCTTCCTTCTGTACCAGGGAAGGAAGTGGTCAGTCAGGAACTCCACATACTTTGCAGAGGTCATCTTTACACCTTCGGGGACCCTAAAGGGGCCGACCAGCTCTCTTCCCATGATTCTGGCCCAAAACATGACTCCATCACCGCCTTGCTGACATCGCATCCTTGTTGGAACAGGGTGGCCGTCCACCAACCATCCACTACTCCATCCATCTGGACCATCCAGGGTTGCACGGCACTCATCAGTGAACAGAACTGTTTGAAAATTAGTCTTCATGTATTTTTATGCCCAATGCAGCAGTTTCTGCTTGTGAGCATTGGTTAGTGGTAGCCAAATAGAAGGTTTATGCACAGTAGCAAGACTCTGGAGGACTCTACACCTTGATGTCTGTGGGACTGCAGAGGCACCAACAGCTTCAAATATCCGTTTGCTGCTATGTAATGGTGTTTTAGCAGCTGCTCTCTTGATCAGATGCATGGATCTGGCAGAAATCTTCCTCAATGTGTCTTTATCGGCACGAAACCCAACAAACTATTTCACTCTTCAGCAGCAGAGAGATCCTTGATTCTTCCCAATATTGCTTGAAAATGGTGCTCTGCTTAATAATGTGGAACTCCTTTAGTCGTTTTTCCTTTAATTGGGCTCACCTGGCAATCTAATTATCACAGGTGTCCGAGATTGTTTTCAGTGATCAAAAGAGCCCTGACACACAATGCAATCTATGACTTAAACTGAAAAACAAAACATTTAATCTTTGTGACACTGAAATAGAATTTGCAGAATCATTTGGAACAGGGTGTAGATGTGCAAAGCTGGTAGAGACCTACCCAAAAATACTTGCAGTGTAATTGCAGCCAAAAGGTGGTTCTACAAAGTATTGAGAAAGGGGGACTGAATACAAATGCTCCCCGCACTTTTCACATTTATTTGAAAACCATTTATCATTTTCCTTCCACTTCCCAATTATGTGCCACTTTGTGTTGGTCTATCACATAAAATCCATTTACGTTTTGGTTATAACATGACAAAATGTCAAGGGGCATGAATACATTTTCAAGGCACTGTACTTTAACCACTTCCCGCCCGGCCCATTGCAGATGACGGCCGGGCCGTGGTTCAGTTATCCTGACTGGGCGTCATGACGTCCAGTAGGATAACATGCCGCCGCGCGCCCGCGCATCGCGGCGATCGGTGGATCGGTGTGTCAGTCTGACACACCGCTACACCGATCTTGGTAAAGAGCCTCCAGCGGAGGCTCTTTACCACGTGATCAGCCGTGTCCAATCACGGCTGATCACGATGTCAATAGGAAGAGCCGTTGATCGGCTTTTCCTCACTCGCGTCTGACAGATGCGAGTAGAGGAGAGCCAATCGGCGGTTCTCCTGACAGGGGGAGGTCAGCGTTGATTGTTTATCAGCGCAGCCCCCCTCAGATCACAACACTGGACCACCAGGGATCACCACTAGGACCACCAGGGAGAGGGGCAACATGTGGATGGCCAGGTATGTACCCCATGGCCATCCACATGTGCCCAATGTTACCAGTCAATGCCCAATCTGTGCCCACAAATGGGCACTGATTGGCACCATTATATAGCACTGATGCCCAGCAATGCCACCCTTAGGGGCATCAGTGCCACCCATCAGTGCCCATACGTGCCCACCTATCAGTGCCCATCCGTGCCACCAAGTACCCAGTGCTACCCATAAGTACCCATTAATGCCACCTACAAATGCCCATCAGTGCCACCTATCAGTGATCATCAGTGCCACCTCATCAGTGCCCATTAGTGCCGCTGTATCAGTGCCCATCAGTGCAGCCATATCAGTGCCCATTATTGAAGTAGAAAACATACTTATTTCCAAAAAATTTTAACAGAAACAAAGAAAAACTTGTTTTTTTTCAAAATGTTCGGTCTTTTTTATTTGTTGCGCAAAAAATAAAAACCGCAGGTGATCAAATACCACCAAAAGAAAGCTCTATTTGTGGGAACAAAATGATAAAAAAATTTGTTTGGGTACAGTGTAGCATGACCGCGCAATTGTCATTCAAATTGCGACAGCGCTGAAAGGTGAAAATTGGCCTGGGTGGGAAGGTGTCTAAGTGCCTGGTATGGAAGTGGTTAATGCTGAATTGTTAGTCTAGTACAGTGTTTCTCAACTCCAGTCCTCAAAGTGCCCCCAACAGGTCATGTTTTCAGTTTCTCCCACAGATGAAACAGCTGTGGTAAATACTAAGGCAGTGAAACCGATCAAATCACCTGTGCAAAATAATGGAAAGCCTAAAAACATGACTTGTTGGGGCGCCTTGAGGACTGGCGTTGAGAAACATTGGTCTAGTAAATAAAATGGACTTGAAAGTATTTGATGTTCAAAAGAAATAAACATCTTCTCCAGCATGACGTAAAGAAACGCCAATTTCCTTTCTTACGCTAGGACAGCATTTCCTGGAATTCATTATTCTGGGCGATGTGACAGGTAGAACTTCTACAACCATCTCTCTTCAATAATCACATCACTGATCCGGGTCTGGTTTCTGGATCTCAGAGATTTGTCATCTTCCCACCACTGATACATCAGACTAGATGATAAAGTACAGAGATCAGGTCTGCTCCGAGGAATCCCCAGAGTCTGGCAGAAAACGCTGTATACTCTGTCAGCTCTTCATAGTTTCTGCTTGAATCGCTCCACCAAGGTTTCTTTGAAATAAATACAGTACATTCCCAGCCACTTGTACCTGCTCCAATTCCCAAACAGGAAAAGCAGCAGTCAGACTAAACCCCACCAGCACAGGCCGTAAAAAGCCAACGCAATGGTCTGTGCAATGAGAGAACTGTGCGTGACTGCCAGTCCGATGTCTGATCAGAGGAACGATACAAGCAGAGGGTAAAAATGTATAATCCCCAGTACCAGAGATGGAAAAGAAATACCACATGAGAGCAATCAATGTTTGACACAATTTGTCCAAAAATAAATAAATAAAAAGGGGGAAGAAAAAAAATAAAAATAAATAAAAAATTCTGGCTGCTTGCAAGCAGAATGTACAGGGGAAGAGTGAGAGTCAAAAAAATAACTAACTAAAGAAGAAGTGTAGAAAGAGTAAGGTTGGATTCGCATGTCAGGAGATTGTGACCGGCTCTCTACGGAGCCACGGCGGCTCTGCACAGGAGTTCTGTGCGTTTTAGGTCTGAATGCAGCCAAAAATTCAGGCTGAAACGGTGACGCACCGGACCTCTGTTGTGAGCCGCTGCGTTCTCAAATGTGAACCCAGCTAAAGAAAGAAAGAAAGAAAGAAAGAAAGAAAGAAAGAAAGAAAGAAAGAAAGAAAGAAAGAAAGAAAGAAAGAAAGAAAGAAAGAAAGAAAGAAAGAAAGAAAGAAGAAAGAAAGAGCAAGAGAGAAAGAAAGAGCAAGAGAGAAAGAAAGAGCAAGAGAGAAAGAAAGAGAAAGTGCCAGATAGAGCATGAGAGAGTGAAAAACGTGCTAGATAGAGCACGAGAGAAAAAACCATGCCAGGATAGAGCGCAAGAGAAAGAAAATGTGCCAGACGAAGTAAGAGAGCAAGCTAGAAAAAAAAATAAATAAAACATAATGAAAAAATAAATAAATAAAAAAATTAAAGAAAGAAAAAAGAAGAAAAAAGAAAAAAGAAAAAAGAAAAAAGAAAAGAAAAAAGAAAAAAGAAAAAAAAAAAAAAACAAAAAACAAAAAAAAAAAAAAAACAAAAACAAAAAAAAAAAAAAAACCACACACACACACACACACACACACACACACACACGGGTAGACAGAGCAAGAGAAAAAAAAAAAAAAAAACGTACCAGACAGAGCACAAGAGAGGAAAAACATGCCAGGATAGAGCGCAAGGAAAATAAGGAGGGAAAATGTGCAAGGCAGAAAACAAGAGAAAGCACCAATGCGTAAGAGAGAGAGCGCCCACCAGACATTGCACAAAAGCGAAGGACAGAGAAGGCGTAAGAGAGGGAGCCAGAGAATGAATATATAATGTGAGAGAAGTTGCACGTGTGAGACAGCCCATGTGGGAGTAAGATAAGATAAAAACGAAATGCAGTAAGCTAGGAGTAAGCATAAACGGAGATCATTGAAGTTGAGAGCACAGCATCAGGCAGACTTCCTTATCACATAATAAGGTGGACAGGCTGGTTTTGCTCAGGAGCTGATCATATGTACATTATAAGTATTAGTGACAAGAATAACAAGCTCCCTGTTCACGCCTGTGCAATTTTTCATGCGTTGGCCGACATGTGACAAGAGGATTACCATTATTGACACTAGCTGTTAATACAGTAATTCCTATTTTAAGAACATAGTGCTTAGATTTTCATAA